>PVKC010012196.1:0-23988 GCA_004027635.1 Crocidura indochinensis
CTGCTGTTCCCATATGGTCCCCCAAACCAGGGACAGTTTCTGAGTGGCATAGCCAGGTGTGACCCCTGAGCGTCACCAGGTGTGGCTCAAACATCCCCCCCCAAAGATGAATTTCCATGTAGATGGAGATTTTACTATTTTTCATAGAACAGGATCTCACTCAGACATCTAACTTTAAAAATGTATGTCTTGCCTTTGTATGCCATTAGTTTCACTAAAGTAGTATGTAGCCAATTATGGAACTGTTTTAAAAGAACTTTGCTTCCAGTTCTATTCTGATGCTTTATATAAACATTTTTATAGAGCCATATACCCAGTATTTCTAGAGGTCACTTAAGTCACTCTTGTCATTCATACTCCACCTGATTCTGCACTTAGAAAGCACTTCTAACAGGCTCAGGGAACCATATGGAATGTCAGGGATCGAACCCAAGTTGGCCAAGGCAAACACCATGCAAGTTAAACACCCGACTCGCTGTGCCATCTCTCTGGCCCCTCTAGTCCATTTATAATCTATTACTTGTTAATGTTGGTAAAGGAAAGTAATAAACAATTTTTAAAAATGAAGATGATAAAATATATTTGTCTGTATTAAGTATAGCTTATGAATTATGAATGTATACTTAAACATCATGTGCCCAACAATGGACATTCAGACCTTCTATAAGAATTGTTAATAATAGCTAAATTAGTCATCTTTTATATTTTGCCAACTTTTAATCAGAAAAATATTTTTATACTGTGGTTGAGGTTTACTTTTCCAAGAGATAGATTTAACTGTTACTAGATTTATAGCTTCTAAATATTTAGGAGATGGTATGTGCTACTTCATTTGTACCCTCATCCTGTGCTCTGCAAATATGTTATTCTAGAACAGTAAACTAACCTCTGTGGGTATCATCCTGCTCATGTATAAACCAGAGATCATGCTCTCTCATGGTTGTGGTAAGAATTGATAATGTACAGCAAAGTCCTTTGCGGACTTCAAGACCCCATTTTATCATATGTCATTATTGTTTAGCATCATAAACAGTCAAAAACATTTTTAAATGTTGAATGCAAATCTACTTCCATATCACTTACAATAGCTAAAGTTTCAGTTCAAATGAAGCCTCACAGATAACAGACTGCTCCTCTTTTCTTCCATCTGCACTCTTTGAGACAGCCCACTTTCTTCTTTTATAGCTCAATTTTTCTATTTGAAATGTATCCCACCTCCTATCATGGTAATCAACCCTTAGCAGAGCTATCATTAAGGTAGCACCTTTTTCTTGGAAGTTACCTCTCATACTTCTATAAGATATTTCTCAAGACATTACACATTATAATACTAAAACGCCTTTACTTCTTAGAGCCTCATTTCTTTAAAAAAAACATACAGCAGGGAACCATATCTCTATTTAGCAAAAATAAAACTATTTCTTCAAATATTTATATATATATATACATGTATATATATATATATGCATGTAAAAAGTGTTGCTTTCCTAAATGCTCCAAATTCCACACTGACAGAACTTTCCTTTTATTTCTAAATTATTAGCTTGTTTTTCTAATTGGTTAGAAATAAGCCCAGAATAATATATTCCCTCTTTGCTTTTTCACCCTTCTGAGCAATCACATTTATCAGCAAGACAAGCTGAAGGTGCATCAGATTTTCTACCTTTAACATAATTAGATCATTTCTTCTATTGATAAAAATTGTGCATCTCCAAGCAGTCTATGTGAGAGAATTACTAAAATGATACGTTAATTTTCATTTTACCTAACTTTGCAATCATCCATACCCCACTCACAGATGTCCCGAGCAAAGAGAATTTAATGTACTAGGAGCAAATGGTGAGAACCCATGATGAGTTTGCTAAACATTTGTTTTAGTAAAATTCTTGTCTAGACTTTGAAACACTCTTTTTTACCCCTCCCTACAGGACATTGTATCCGAAGATCAGCACAGAATAAAGAAAAGTACAAATGTGTTATAGAACTGACAGTGTGTGTATATAACATTAACTGTGTGGGGGACACTGGCAGCGATTTAGAATAAAGTTATGGAGACTTGCTTCTTCCTCCTGCTGCCTCCCCTCCGTGTTATCAGGTGATGGATCATCTGAAGTCAAAAGTAAACCCTGTTCAGTTTCTATATCCAACTTAGGGCTGGGGGCAGAATTAATTATACCTTCTGCTATTTTGCAGAGGTTTGTCACCAATAAATTCTAATAAACAGAAACAAAAGGATTTTCTTCATGCCAGTCCAAAGAAATTAGAAGAGAGTAGTGTTATTTAGCAATGCAGATGTTAAATGATTGGGTTGTTTATATGAAAATGAATATGGCATGGAGTGGTATATCAAATGAGGGGGAGAGAGATTTGAGCTGGGCTACTGTTTTGATTATGCATATTTATTCATAATTCAGAAGTTGTTCCATGAAACTTCTCCTAAGATGGATTACCTATTTTTAGAAGCCTTATTCTATTTTTTTAATATTTAGATGTGTCAATACCACCCTGGTACAAAATTTATGAGTGCCTTGTTTGAATTGTACCTTAATTGGTTTAGACTCCAGAGTTGTAAGACATGATGATAATACTCAAGAGCCAAGTGAGGGGGTTAATAATGATGTTGTGCTGTCAGTTGGCAGCTGGGTAGGGGCCTGCTGTACATGGTCTGAAAATAATAACTGCCCTGTGATTCTGATTTGTTGTTTATGATATAATGCTTTTTCATTAGTAGATCATTTCTTTTTCTTATATGATTGTTCTTTAAAGATCACATCTGCCACATATTTTATCTTTTGTACTCAAGAGCAGTATGTAAAAATAATTTTATATTAAATAATGGAAGGATTAGTTCAATTAGATAAATGACCTCCAGGGACTCTTTCTTCTCTTCCTCTCTCTATGTATTCCTTTCTTGTAATATTCGTAGAATTGTAAAAATGACTTGGGAGGTACTTTGAATGGTCAATACCATGACTCAGGCTTTATTTAGGAAAATACATTCATGTGTTTCACATGTATCAAAAAGAGTAATAAAGTAGACTTAGAGTTAATAACTTAGTCATTAATGATATGTCTATTATAGATTAGAAGAATCAAGAAAAGGAAGAGAAACCTTATAGTCATTTTGCAATTTTTTTTTTTTTTGTATTTCCTAAGGAATGCTCGTGTTGCCCTGGGCTGCTCTAAGCTATACTCAGGTAACAGTACCCATTGGTTCAATGCCTTCAGAGTGACTGTTTTTTCTTCAGTCCAGTAGTTTTGAGCACCAGTGTAGCCCTAGAAGCCTCTAAGCATTCCTGAGATGATTCTACTCAGATACTGTATCCTTGAATCAATGTATATTTGTACATTGTATATATATGTACATTGAGTCATTCGTCCAATTTTGCTGGGAATAGGCCCTAGAACCACTGAGCTCTTCTCGAGAGGCTCAATCCCCAAATATCCATTTGCATTCTTTTCTAGTTATATCTCACATTGATTGTAACATCTCTCCTCTTCTCTAATCTTGTATAATCTTGTACTCTAATCTAAAATATTCTATTTTTTCCATGTATACAATGCCTGTTTATCACACAAGTTATAGATTCTGTGACCATTCTCCTATATATTTCTTTTATAAAAAGTTGATTGTGTCTAGCACTGCAGACAAATTAATATTATGTAAAATTATATTTTAAGCAAAATATATTGTTTTTATTGCCTATACCTTAGTTAAATGGGTGAAATAAGAAAAGGCCTTATTTGAAAGATATCTTTATAACTTCAACCCTTTTATGAGAACTATGGAGTCAAAATAGGACTATAAGTGTGCAATCTCTATATTCCTTTATAAATTTGTCTTCCCGGGGTTGTGAGTCAGTTGCATTTACCAAAGCTATGTTTCCCTGTGGGAATTTTTCCTCCTATCAAAAAATCCCAAGAAGGTAAAATAGTCTAGGTCTGTATAATGCACAGGACTTGGAAGTGTGCACAAGCTAAGAATAGAAGAGCGGGAAATGATATAATAGTTGAAAATGTCTCCTAGCTGCAACTATGTGTCAGAGAAGCATAGAATGAGATTGATGAGGGTCTTTTAGATATAGGGGAAGCATAGGCAAAAATAAAATAGGAAATTTTCACTTTACTTGTTACTTTTAAGGGTTATGATTAGTTATGTGAAATTCCCCAGTCTCAGCCCCAACCCTGTACGTTATGCTCTGTTTTGTTATTTTAATGTCTGTCTACTCAAACATCATCAGCCCAGTGGTGGAAAGGTGATATTGTATTGAATAAATGGTTGGTTCGTGAGACTAATGATGGCTTTACAGGTGACCTAAAGCTTGAAACTATTTGAGTTTGTTTGTGTCATTTTCTGCAACCTACGCCTGCTGGGTAGGGGTTGAAGTTACCAATCTGATTGGCATGACAGAATTACCACTTGAAGATGAGATAGAGCATCTGTTTCTACATTGGAGCTTCTGAGGATATATCTGTGATTTTTACATATTGTAACAGATTTGCAGATGTGGTTCACTTCTTTGAAATATTATCATTGCAATTAAGATTTCAAGGCAATACTTGTATCATCAAGCAAATGTGAAACAGATATTAAAATTTATCTTTATAATACTAAAATTTGTACCAGTAAGTTGATATTATATCAACTATGCTTCACTGCTATTGTAGCTAAATCTAGAAGACCTCAAATTATTCAGTGAAAAAAAATCTAAGAGAATGGAAAATGCCATTTGTTTTAGTTTTTTTTGTTTGTTTGTTTTGTTTTTTTGTTTTTTTGTTGTTGTTTTTTGGGTCACACCCGGCAGTGCTCAGGGGTTACTCCTGGCTCCATGCTCAGAAATTGCTCCTGGCAGGCACGGGGGACCATATGGGGCACCAGGATTCGAACCGATGACCTTTTGCATGAAAGGCAAACGCCTTACCTCCATGCTATCTCCCGGGCCCCAATGTTTTAGTTTCTTTAAGTTTTAATTTGATTTTGTGTCACACTGGCCATGCTCAAGACTTACTCCTGTCTCACTCTGTCAAGCTTGAAGGTACCAGCGATTGAACCCAGGTGTGCATGTGTAAGGCAAGTGCCCTATATGCCGTATTGTAACTTGGTTTTTCCAAACATGTCCCTGTTGGGACCTGAATTCTGAACAAGGAGGGATGCTATTTTGTTCAGGCCACCTGGCAGGCTTCTTCTCAGGTTCTGAGCATGAGGAGACTGAGCATGAGCATAAGCATGAGGTTCTGAGCATGGTATAAACCACATGTTAGGTTCTCACAAGCCTAGTTCCATAGACCCCGCCCCAAGCTACCCAGCCATACAGGAAGCCTATCAGGGAAGGACAAGGGAGCAGTAGGAAGGTACCCCTAGACAAGAGCCAATCATTTTAAGGATCATCAGAATGCTGGAACCTACCTCTATCCTTCCCCTATATAATCTTCATCATGGCCTTGGGCGGGACTCATCTCCGTCAGGGGATGGCACTGGCTGGCTAGTGTGGGGGTCTTGTTGACAGACAGATTAAAGTATTAAACTTTATTCCAGTTATGTGTTCTCATCCTTCTACTCTGGACCAGAGCAGTCCCTCCAATCTTTTTCTATGACAGATGCTTTTTTGATAAGGCATTTTTTAATTCAAAGGAGAGCAAAGAAAAAAACTTCAATTCAACCCATATATTTCACGATACCTCACTGTTCCCTGCTGTCTCTCTTCATATTTTGACCATCTCTGTATGACAGCAGAAATAAG
The DNA here is from genome assembly GCA_004027635.1 of Crocidura indochinensis. Taxonomy (NCBI): domain Eukaryota; kingdom Metazoa; phylum Chordata; class Mammalia; order Eulipotyphla; family Soricidae; genus Crocidura; species Crocidura indochinensis. Next base: position 5,742 of record PVKC010012196.1, read on the forward strand.
ATGGTGGGTGAGTGAATTCAAGAGATTAATCTTAGTTTCTTACATTTTCACTATTCTAGGCATGTTCAGACATTTCTGTAAATATCATGAAATTCTCTGACAATTGATTTGATGTTACAAAACTTTGTAAAAGTAAGTGAATTTGCAGTTCAAAATCCCTAAATAATAAGGCTTAATTGAATTTGTCATATTACTTTGTTAATTAATATCCTATAAATTATGCATAATGATTTGTTTATTTAATTATGTACAATAGTATAATAATTGAATTATTTTATATGTTAAAAGACTTGGAAAATTGTAAGCATCTGAAAATATGTTAGGACATACAATAAACAGAAACTAATTCCAAAGCCTATTTTGCTTTGAATATATAGTATTTCAATTAACAGTATTTTCACTGTGTTTATAAAAATTCATATTATCAATATACATAAATAATCTTTTGCATTTCTATATACAAGCAATAAATTATCAGAAAGAGAAATTGGGAAAACTATTACACTTAAAAGAAAATCAAAGAACAAAATGTTAAAATGCTATGAATAAATATAGTCGAGAAAGTTAAAGATCTGTAAACTAAAGGCATTACTGAAACATTGAAATCGGTAGAAGACACAAAGAAATGGAAAGACAAATATCAGGTTCATAGGTTGGTTGTAACATCGTCAAAATGACATATTGAATGAAATTATATAAATTCAGTGCAACCTCTATTATAGACTTTATGACATTGTTTATAGTAATGGGAAAAATCATAGAATTTGGAACTAGAAAAGCAAATTTGATGAATAAAAAAGAATTAAAATGGAAAAAATCATATTAGCAAATCTTCATTTTCTTAAGTTTGTAAAAACTAAACACTTCCAACTTCTTTCCAAAAGACCAGGCAAGTATAATGGAAACTGTATAGAGAGGTATAAAGTTAAAGAAGTGCAAACTATTCTAAAAGTCCTTTTCTTTTTGTGGTAGGCTGGTTGTCTTCCAAGTCGGAATGCAGTCTCCTGGTTGTATCCTAGTACTGCTCTGAAACTTGTTCACCCAGAACATGGACAGGTAGCAATTTTGTTGTGACTTTCTCACACTTAATGTCTTTGAATTGGCTGACAGAACTCACTGCTTTACTGCCAGGAAATAACCATTTAGGGTGGAACTGTATACATTTCTTCCCTTTTCCACCAATCAACAGGTTGTAGCTTAAGATAGAAATGAGGCCCCTGAGTTCATGCTGGAAATGGGGGAGAAAAAGTAAGAAATGATAGGTTGTCAGCTTCCCTGAAAAGGTGCAAGGCATCAGAACTGAAAATAAAGACTTTATTGCCTTGCAAAGAAGGCTTGGTAGCATTCAGATATTACCTGCATCTGCTTTAATGATTCCATTTAAGCTGTCATTTCCCGCATTTACCTGCAGCATTCAAAAGCAACTATACTTACATGTTCACAGCCAACGCTTTGCTGGCATTACAAAAGTGGAGAGGGGGATGGTAGGTGATGTCTTTCAAAGAACAGTTTCCTTGCAGAAAATTAGCAGCAATTTTGAGGCCACTCTTAAAGGGAAATAGTTTCTTTAAAAATAAAAAGTGCTGACACTGAACAAAAGAAGGGGATGGGGGGCGGGGAGAGAAAGGGAGAGCAAATTCATTTCCTGTCCTTTCTTTATCCTTTTGCTGTTTGCTGTAATACTTGATACAGCATGACTTTGTGGGGCTGAAAGGAAGCTGGGGTGAAGTTGCCCTGGTTTTATTCCCCGCCTGACCAATTCTGATCTGCAAAGGGGACCAATAAGAAAGACTTTCACTAGGCTGCTCTGGACAGGGAGGATTGGAAGAGGTGGTTTTTGAGGGGCTGTGAAGGAAGTCTTAAGGCTCTCTCAATGTTCTTTAGAAACCCCACAGTGAATTCCAGTCTAGAAATACTTTGAATTATGATTAGTGAAATATTTGGAGTTGAATGCTTTGAGATTTTTTTTCCCTCTAAACAGCCTTCATTTCTCATGTTCAAGCCTTAACTCTCACCATCACTGATTCAGACCTAGAAGAGTCTTTTCATTCTCCAAGTTCTATGATTTTGGCTAGCCTGACTCTCACTCTGGGTACTGAGTAATGAATAAGGGCATTTGTTTGATTCTTTTTCCATCCTTATTGTCAATCTCTAGCAGAAACTTCATTTTATGAATGTAAAGTTACATATCTTGAAGTCATATGGGAATCCACAAGGCATACTAAAAAGTGTAGGGTTTTTTTTTACATAATAATAGCCTGCTAACTTTTTAAATTTAAGTTCAGTTACACATTTGCACAATCTATAGATTTACACTCACTTACTTTTTGTATTCTTGCTGGTTCTTTTATTTCCCAGGGTATTCTACCTTTCAGTGACTTCAGCTTCCTGTGTACTAGTGCTCTAAGTAAAAAATAAACAAAATGGAAATTGAGCTCCCATATGATCCAGCTATACCACTCCTAGGGATATACCCTAGGAACACAAAAATGCAATACAGAAATACCTTCCTCACACCTATATTCATTGCTGTACAATTTACAATAGCCAGACTCTGGAAACAACCAAGATGCCCTTCCTCAGACAAATGGCTAAAGAAACTGTGGTATATATGGAGGTACAATGGAATATTATGCGGCCATCAGGAGAGATGAAGTCATTAAAATTTCCTATACATGGATGTACATGGAATCTATTATGCTGAGTGAAATAAGTCAGAGGGAGAGAGATAGACACAGAATAGTCTCACTCATCTACGGGTTTTAAGAAAAATAAAAGACATTTTTGCAATAATCATCAGCGACAAAGAGAGGAGGGCTGGAAGGTTCAGCTCATGACATAAGCTCACCACACAGAGTGGTGAGTGCAGTTAGAGAAATAATTCCACTGAGAGCTATCATAACAATGTGAAGGAAGTGGAAAGCCTGTCAAGAGTACAGGTGGGGGTGGGTGTGGAGGAGGGAGATCTGGGACATTGGTGGTAGAATGTTGCACCTGTGAAGGGGGGTTTTCTTTACATGACTGAAACCCAACAACAATCATATTTGTAACCAAGGTGTTTAAATAAATATATAAAAAATAAACAAACAAACTGAAAATTCAGATCAAGCAAACTTGAATTCATGGAAAGAACAATGCTCAGGTCTAAGCAGGCTGTGTCCTACTTCCATGATCCTCTACTAGAAGCCTCTTTTGGACCACATACTGGTGAAGACAAATTTTTTGACTTTCTTAGTACTGACAACACAAAATGATCATGTTTTTACAAGTGGGACTTCATAAATCTCTTTTTAATAAATGAATATACTAATGAATTTATAAAATCAACATTCTCAAATAATCTGCTTAGTCTTCTTTAGATTTATTTAATCATGGGGATAATGCTTAGTGTCCTTTCGATCTAAATACATATTTCAACAAGTTTATAATCAATTCTCAGGAAAAATCATTTTCAATTTTTATTATTTTTTGGAATGAATACTTTAAAGTGGAAAAAAATAGAGATTCAGAAATAGATGATTAGGTCAGACCTAGTCCAACATAGAAAGAAAATGGTGATTTTAATGTTTTATTTTCTGGAAGTTGAGGAGACTCTGGGAAATATGAGTTAGGAATTCATTATGAATTTTCACTATATTTCTTTTTTGAATAAAGAAAAGAAAGCTTGTCTTAATTTGCATTTGCATATAAGGTCAAATGAGCCTAGTATATAGTAATTGTTCAATAATTATTAAATCAATGAATAGAAGTAGTAAGTGTAGATACAATTTATAGAGATTGAGATAATGGGGAACATTTTTTTTACTGTCTTTACATGCTTTTCTTCCAAATTCTGTGAAGAGAAGAAATAAGAAAGAATAATTTTTTTTAATAAAAATTTTTCTCTCCATCTGCCTGCCAGGCATGGACACTCATTCCTTCTGTTAAGAGTTCAGGGAGTGATTATTAACCTTATTTCATGACTATGGGAGGGAATTTAAAGGAACAATTGCTACTGTAATATTGATAATTGAATACAGATTATTTTACTTCTTAAAAATATTTTGCTTTATCAGGAGACATTCAGAGTCCAAGGACATTATGTTTAAAATTCAAGACAAGGTTTATGAAAGGTTTTATTTGATCAGCAATTATATATATACATATATATTTCCCCCCGAGGACCAAATAGGTTTGAAATAAGTAGTTTAACCACCATTAAATAGATTGGCTTTCTCAATTTTCTTTAACATACAAAATCCTGTGAGAATTCTCTGCACATTTCTCAAAGTGATTTTCCCATGGGACTTTTTTTCAACAGAGTATTTTGAGAGATTAACATTCTATGCAAGTTTCTTTGGGGAAAAATGTTATAAGCCACCTCCCAGAGCTTATTCACAGAGTGTGGACTATAATACTACATCCTGAAAACAAGCCTACATGAAATAAAACAAATTTCCTTTTCTTTCTTTCTCTCCCCCTTATTTTTTTTACATTTCAAAATTCACACAGCATGACTATTCTTAAGCTGCAAGAATGTTGATCCCCTCTTCCCTTTACCAAAGCAAGAAAGAATATATTATGGTTGTTTGTAAGAAACTTAGCAATAAAATCACCTGCCCTATATAATGATTTTTTTTTGGTATTGATACAATTGGGAACAATAACACTCATAACTCAGTGCTGTAAGAAAAGCTAACGTTTCATTTTTTTTAGTTGTCTCAGTATCATTGATTAGTGAAGAAATATATCCTAAGGCAGTAATTTCCCAATAAAACTCTGCAGGTATCTGGGAGAGTGTTTGCTAGATGATCAAAATGTTTCCCATAAACTTGGTGGATTATTTGGTTAGTATGAAAATTTGAACTTTAATTTTCTGCCACAGCCGAAGGGAAATTTCAGCCAAATGTGGCAGACACTCGAGAGGGTCCGCTCGCCACAGGTGTTTAATCATCAGGATGCTCCTGGGAAATAGCACTGCCGGCTGGCCATGCAGGCTCTACAGATGGGGAAAAGCAAGTGGGGGCTGAGATGCAGGTTAGGAGAGTATCAAAATCTGGACAAGCTCCAAAGAAAATCTCATCTTTCATTTCACACCTTTGCTATTTGCTGTCAGTCTCTTCCTGAAAGCATTATTACTTTGCAGTGCTCAATGGGCATTGAGGGGCAACCTGGATGTTTCCCTTCAGCCCCACTGCCTTGCCTCTGGACTTCTTCATTAAAGCGCCACATCACACGTCTCCCAACTTAGTAGGCACGAATCAAGCCACTCACTCACAGAGGGAAAAACACTTTCCTATCCATGAAGATATTACATCCAAGAGACTAAAGGAAAACCTGCTAATTGAGAATCTCACTTCAGTTTAATTATACAGATGACAAAATAATGGAACTGAAGTCCTTTAAAATATAATTATGCACAATGCAATACTTGAGCATGTTTTATCCTTTTTTCTTTAATGCATACGATCAAGAAAGAGCCAACAAAAGAATCATTCCTGGGTAGTTTGGGAAACTGGGACATTTGGGATTTGAAAGATCTTTCAGAAACTGTCTTGCACTTGAAGGGAATCATCAAAGGTATTTTGTGAACAACTATACAAGAATTCTTTTCCTTTAACCTGCATATTCTTCAAAGAAACCTGGTATTAAAATAAATAATAAATTTTGGTAGCATGAAAATGTATCCAATTATCTTCTCCACATAATGAAGAGTGAGCACTGGTGTACATCTAGAAAGACATACTGTGTTTATGCTGAATGTCTGGAAAGCATCCCAACTGATTACATAGCCTTTATACCATTTCCTTCTCCAATTTTAAGCCTTGTACTCTTGAATTAAATATTAATATATGTTCGTTCATTATAATTTTTTCCAAAAGTTTGGCAGAGCTCTAATACTGCAAAACATTTCAAAAATAATTGATCATGAATTGTTCTCTCCTTTGTGTAAATTCCTTGTAGATAGTGTCTATTTCTACAAGTAGTATTTGCTTTACTTATGCAAACTAAACTCATTAGTATACACTAATGTGTTGATGTCGATGATATGTATTTATAATATTGTGGGCAGTGCATTCTACGGCTATAGAAAATGTCAGCTGAAAATGAGTAGTGTATTTAACAAAGAGTGTAAAGCCTACTTTTTTTTTTTTTTTGGTTTTTTGGGCCACACCCGGTGACACTCAGGGGTTACTCCTGGCTATTCACTCAGAAGTCGCTCCTGGCAGGCACGGGGGACCATATGGAGAAACGGGGGATCGAACTGCGGTCCGTCCTAGGTTAGCACAGGCAAGGCAGGCACCTTACCTCCAGCGCCACCGCCCGGCCCCCGTAAAGCCTACTTCTAACTAAATAGCTAGAGAGATACGTAAATGAACTTTATGACTTGATTCTACTCTTCAAGGGGTATAGAAGCTTCATGGGTTGAGTCATGAGAGGTGCAGGGAAGCAGGAGAAGGAATACTTGTTAGTATTAGCTTCTTAGACCAATATTAAGAGGTTGTGATGCACCCAGAATTGGCCTTGGGTGGCACATTCAGTAGGCTACAGAGGAATGGCACTTGGACTAGAGTCAAGTTGAATGAGTTGATTCTTCTAAGCATCTATGAGTGCATAGCTCAAGTTCAAAACTTTGAATGGGCTAGAACTTCAGACACCTACACCTACACCCTAATCTCATATCCATCTGTTATGGATGGATAACAACTGCTCTATTAGTTGTGGAACCTTGGACAAATGACATTCCTATCTAATTCCTAGTTTTCCCCTTGTAAAATGATGCTACTAATAGTAACCATAGGACTTACTTATGATAATTTAAATAAATAATCCAAATAACATATTTAGAGGTGTGCCTAGTCAGTATTGATCATCTGAAAATCAACTGATGATTCTCTGATTTTATTTAACCATGTTAAGTTAAACATTTCAAATACCTTTTGTGTGAGCTCTCAGAGAGCAGGTAGAACTCTCACAATCTTGGAGAAGTAAAGTTCTGCAGCTTGAGGAATCTTGTATTTTAAATCTGTCTGCTACATCTTCCCTTGACTAAAAGAAAAATCATCCTAGCTAAGAAATGGAGCTAGAACTGCACCCCACAGTTTGCAGATTGGATAGTCACAGATGTGTTTACATTCACATCTAGAAGGTACATGGCTCATTACTTCAGGGTGAGAGGCTGCTCCATACATGTGCCATCAGCCATGAATCTGGACCTTCCCCAGCAGACTGCCTCGGCAGTCACAGTTTGTTGTTGTTGGGTTTTTCTTTTTTCATCATGTGATATATTTTGAACAGAGCAATGAATGAAGAAAGGCATTTTATTGTTAAATACCGCAAATGGGCAATGCCTTTCTTATTATTTTCTAATTTTCCTTTGGTAAAATTATAATGGCTAAATTGTGTAGAATGTCTCATATGTCTAACAACATTTATTTCGAAGTAGAAGCGAACTTTAATGATTTCTTTTGTAAAGGGTGTGATGTGTAAGTTCACGTTAATAAGGTTACTTTTGCTATTTTGTTACTACTAAATAAAAATAGTTCTTGAAAATTTTTTAAACAAGATGGCTGTGCTTTTTAATTTCGTGTCAAATGAAGACCCAATGTAACAGGGGTTATATTACCAAATAAAGGCACGTAATCAAGCCTACTTGACATTTTTAATATAAAAGATTTTGTCAGAGCTAAAATGACCAGATTTCTGTCAAGGACTATAATTAATGTCAGTAGCTCCAATAGTAATTTCTGAGAGAATTGAGCAGAACAATAGTAATAAAGCATTAACTGCTGGCTACCTAAACAAAAGTGATAAAAAAGTTGGTGTTGAGCATTTTCAACTTTTACATGGTAAATACTCCCACCACATCTGACATGATATTTAACTTCAATGTCCTGCCACTACTTTTAAAGTCTGGAAGAGATGCTAGCTTGGCTCTTCTGAGTTAGTATACGTCATTTCTAGCACATCTTTGTACATGACTCAGAGTTTATTTTCACCTGAGTGGCAGTTTAGTGTTCTCATTGAAGTACAAAATAAAGTTCTGTTATTCACAATTATTTAAGGACCTCCATTGACAGGGAAGTTCAGTGTGTTTCTGTTTAGGTTCTTTTATATAAGGTATTGATATCCTATTTCAGGATGAGAAAGACAAGAAAGAACATGAAGAATCATGGCATCTTTAGAGTAACACGTCCGGAAGTCACAAAACTTCTGGCAAAAGTTAAGCCAGAAGTCAGCCATTTAATCACACAAATACAGGAGTTCTAGGGTATTTAGTATAGCTGTGTCTAAAGTAAAAATAAATGTGATATTGCTTTTGATCAAGATAGGACTTTGGCAACTTGTCTGTTAGAGGTTTCGCTTGTTCTTCCATTAAAACATAATTCAGGCTAATATTAAAGATTTATAAATCACTCACAAAGCTCTAGGATAAAACATTAGTGACCCTATCATAAATGGAAATTAATACTTTCATGAAAAGAACATATAACAACCAATAGGCATCTGTAAAACCATGCATCATTAATGTATTTTTTGTTTGTTTGTTTTTGGGCCACACCTGGTGATGCTCTCGGATTACTCCTGACTATGTGCTCAGAAATCACTCCTGGTTTGGGGGACCATATGGAATGGCAGGGGATCGAACCGTGGTCAGTCCTAGGCTAGCATGGGCAAGGCAGACACCTTACCGCTTGCGCCACCACTCTGGCCCCAATGCATCATTAATTATTAAATAAATAAAAATAAAAAGCAATGAGATATCACCTCATACCAGTGAGAATGACATATATATACATATATATATACAAACATATATACATGTTAAGTTACACCTTATTTTACCTTAAACAAAGATCAGCCATGATTCTTTTGTATGTTTGTTTACAACTTGGATTTACCCCAAAACAGAGATTGTCATACTTGTAAACCTGGGTAGGATTGGCTCAGAATAGCCTGAGCTATCTGTCCTTACTGCCCCACCTGGGGATGGTATCTGTATTTACTAAAAACAGCAGTTCTGTCAGGCAGCTTGCTCTCCATACTAGGTAGAAGAATGCCATACTACAGGTGCTTCGCCCTCAGCCTGGTTTGGATGATTTTATGAACAATTCTGATTCAAACTCATTCACCAGGGGTTGTAGGTATAGTGCATGGGGTGATTTTACAATCATATTATTGAAAATAACCAGTACATATGCAATATATATACATATATACAATATACACATATTGAAAAAGAAACCAAAATTCACTAATAGTAGGAATGTACTGGGTTCAGCATCAGTATGGATTTTCTCAAAAATTGAAAAAGTAGAGGTTTCTTTCATATGATCTAAAATTTTTACTTTTGGCATCTACCCTCAAAGACAAAAAAAATATGAACTTTAAAAGATATGCACACATTTCTGTTCCTTGCAGCACAATAGTCAGTAAAATAAAAATAATATGAAAACAAAACAAATTCTCAAAGGCAGATGAATATTTTAAGAAGTTGTAGTATACTATGCAGAAGTAATAAAATCATGCAGTTGGCCACAACTAATATGGAACTGGAGAATATCATATTTGGTGAAATAACTCAAAAAGAGAAGGACAAAACCTTGTGAGCTCACTCATCTATAGAGAAACAATTACAGACTGAGCTTGCTCCTCCAATAGAAAAACAAAGCATAGGAATAGACAGTTTCAATTAATTATAATAATAATAAACCCTAATACCTGATTTACAGAACTAGGAATATTTAGTAAAGTGGCTAGTGGGTCGGAAAAATGAAGTGGGCCAAAAGTAACAGGGCGACAGAGGAAGAGGATCTTACATAATATAGGTGGTGAGGTGAGGAAGCAGGTATATCAAAATTACCAATGTTAGGACTAAGAGATAGGACAGAGGTTATGGTGCTTGACCTGCTTGTGATTGGCCCTAGTTCAATACCCATATTGCATATAATTCCCTGAGAAACACGAGGAGTGACTCCTGAGCACAGAGCCAGTGCCACCTTAGTAGCACCTTAGACCTTCACCCCTCAAAAAGGCCCGTAATGGTAATTTTGGGGGTAGTTATTTCCATCCAAATAAATGTTAGCATAATTTTAAATGTGTGACCTAAACTATGACTAATATTAAAAATTTTAAACTTAAAAATGGAACACATCTTTACTTTGAGAGGTTAGAATAATCTGTTTAAGACAAATTCCCTACAAGATGACTGAATTAGTATCTAAGATACACATAAAAACAATAAGCTAGGTTTTTTTTTTTTGTGTTGGTTTCGTTTTGTCTTGTCTTTTGGGGGGTCATACCCGTGAATCTCAGAGTTACTCCTGGCTATGCGCTCAGAAATCGCTCCTGGCTTGGGGGACCATATAGGATGCAAAGGGATCTAACTGTGGTTAGTTCTAAGCTAACACGGGCAAGGCAGATGCCTTACAGCTCTGTCCCACGGCTCCGGCCCCAACAATAAACTAGGTTTTAAGTTAAAAATAAAATAAATGAGTTATAGGTCTTGGGACTAGACATTCAAACTCAAGTTGGCACAGGACTCAGTTGCCTCTGAAGACTCTAGAAAGGTTAATAACTTACCTATTCAAAATGTTGGTGGCTGTTGAAGATCTTTTTTGGTATCTAATATGTAGATTCGGGCTCTCTTTGCCAACATTTGTACATGGCCATCTCATCTGTGGATTTCTGTACCCATATTTTTTTCTTCTTCCACTGACAATAATCATTGGATTAGGGCATATTGTAATTTACTGTGGTAATATTTTAATTTGATTACATTAAAAATTTTCCTCAAATGTTTATATTTATAGGTATTGGGAAAGTTCATGATTTTGAACATGTCTTTGGTGCAGAGATAGTAATTCAGCCCATAAACCTGGTTTCCTCTCAGAAAAGGACCATCACTTGCAATTCCTATATAGTTACTAAAATCATCTTTTACAGTGTAAGTTTTAGAACATGGAACCATAGTCATCCCATGAAGGATATTGCATTTCCTTAATAATGAAGGTCAAGCTAAAAGGAAAGGTTTGGACAAGATTTGGCCATTTTACATTGTAATAATTTTCTGACCCCTGTTTATGTTGATGAAGGTCTTGTGTTCCAGTGCCTGAATCATGACCCTGTTAGATCTGTTATGCCTCATTCTATAATGAATGGTCTTCAAGGTATCTATACATTTACTATTAATTTCATCTATGAAAGTTTCTAAACAGTTAATGCTCTTTCAGAGTACAGCTGTGACTATTCCTTGGCCACATACCCTGTGATTCATGTTTCTTCTAAAAGATAGCAATTGAATTACCTTTTCAGTCACTGTAAACAGAACTGATTGTCCATTGATAAGACTTTTCTCTGGTTAAGCATGAAAATAAACAATATTTGTAATGTTAATTAAGACTTCCATTTGGTAAAGGAAATGATAGATAATATACAGATGTCATTGGTCCATGATAAATTACATTCTGTGAATTGAATATTATGATGTTTTCTTTCCTGGCAGTGGGGAAATTCCTTATGCAACTCTGGTTCTGTCCTCTGGGAGAATTTCCTTTGTCCATTTATCTCCATGGCTCCTGGCACCACCCACTGGGGAAAAGGATTCTTCCTGTTCATTATCCTTCCTGAAACATATGTGGTATGTTTATTAGTCTGAGCCCTCCAGAGAAACAGAACCAATAGGATGTAAAGGAGATTTATTACAAAGGATTGATTCACATAATTATGGTACTGAGAAGTTCTATGATCTGTTGTCTGCAAGCTGGGTAGCCGGAAAAGTTGCTTATATATTTTAGCCTGAGTGTGAAGGCTTAAGAACCAGGCTATCTGATGAAGTAAATTCCAGCCAAAAGGAAGGATATCATGAATTAAGATGTCCCAGCTCAAGCGAGAGTCAGAAACAACAAAACAAGAACATATTTTTCCATCCACATCCTTCATCCTTTTAGTTCTCTTTCTGGATGATGCCCACCCATATGGCTGAGGTCAATGAAATTACTAGAGAACTCCCAAGTCAATCTCATCCAGAACTTTGCTAGTAGACACACATAGATAATGCTTAACCACTTACCTGTTGTCTCACATCCAATCAAGCTTTCACAAGCAATTAACTATCATTTTAGTCATTAGGATGATCTTTTGAGAAAGTTTGGAGCTTGCCTGGTCCATTTAGATGGTTGAGATCAATAGAATGGCTTTCAATCTTGGATGGGCTGGAGAGATAGCACAGTGGTGGGGTGTTTGCCTTGCACACAGAAGGATGGTGTTCAAATACCAGCATTCCATATGGTCCTCCAAGCCCTCCAGAGGTGATGTTTCAGTGCAGAGCCCGGAGTAACCCTTGAGTGCTGCTGGGTGTGACCCAAAAATAAAAAAAAAGAAAAAGAAACAGAAAAAAATCTTGGATAAAAACAAGGCTGTTTTGGTTCTGTTCATGATTTCTCTAATATCATAATTTATTAAAATTTGATAGACTATTATCTCTTCATTTAAAGTTAGTTTCAAATATTAATAACTAAGGCAGTAAGGAGTTCCCAAATAGATTACAAATCCAAGTATTTATTTGCTACCTTTTAGTCATGTGCTTCACTTAATAACAGCCACCTAAAAATTACTTGATTTTCTTTAATCTTTTCCAGAAAGCTGAGTTTTATTAATACTATTTCTTACAGATTATATTTTTCTATATTTTACACCCACAAATATACCAGAAAGTCATTATTTGTAAAATAAGGTCACTGAATTCTCATTTTCTTTACATGAATTTTCATAAACCAATAAATTTTCTATTAAACTCATTACTACTATTCATAACCAAACTCAGTTGGCATTTTAAATACATAGTAATATTTTACCCTTTTCAAACAATTTGATCTCAAACCATATTATCAGTAGATTTGAAATCTTTCTCCCACATTAATGTATGCGAGGTGGTTGCATAAATCACAAATATAACACTAATATAACTACAAATCTACCAACATTTCTATTATCTGCTAACCAGAGGTAAAGGCAAAGCTAGGGTCAGTAAGTGTTAGTGTTAGGGTTTAGGAGTGCAGTTAGATCTAGGGCTAGGCATAGTGTTAGGGATAGTAAAAGATTAGGTTTGGCGATGGTTGAATTCGAGAATGAAAGTTAGAGTGAGGGTGGATGTTAAATTTAAAGTGATTGTTAATATCAGGCCATGGATAATGTCATGGTTATGATTAGGGTTAAAGTTAGGATTTGGGTGAGGATTAGGTATAGGTGGTTGAAACTGAACATGAAACTTAAGTTTAAGGTAAATGTTAACATTAGAGTAATTGGTATCTTTTTTTGTTTGTTTGTTTTTACAGCCATACCCGGTGAGGCTCAGGGGCTACTCCTGGCTATGCACTCAGAAATTGCTTCTGGCTTGGAAGATCGTGTGGGATGCCAGGGGATCAAACTGTGGTCCATTCTAGGCTAGTGCATGCAAGGCAGATAGATGCCTTACTGCTTGCGCCACCGCTCTAGCTCATAGAATAATTGGTATCTTCAGGCCAAGTTTAGGGTCAGCATTAGTCTTAGGGTTAGGATAAGAATAATAAAGGATTATATAATAAATAATTATATAATTAAAGATTAGGATAATAAAAGAGATAGGGTTTAAGATTGGGCAGAGTTAGAGTTAAAAATGAAGGTTTGAATTAGTATAGAAATTAAATTTAGAATAATGGTTATGGTACAGGGTTGTAATGATTAGGCTATTGTTAGTGTAAGGGTTAATCAAATATTAAGATTAAGTTAGGGCAAAGTTTAGAAAAGAAAGACAAGTTTTATGTTTGGCTTAATTAAGTTTATAAATTAGGATTATTATAAATTTTAAGTTTAGAAAAATTGGTATATTTAGGCCAAGAATTGGGCTTTCATTATGGTTAGATTTAGATTTAGAGCTTGGATTTGGTTTAGATTATGTTAGGGTTAGCTATACATAAAATGATAGGTCTTAGGTTTGACTATATTTGAAGGTGAGTGTAAAATTAAGGCTTTCTTGTGCCATATAATTTTTGGTTTTGTTAAAATCATTAGTTCATTTTAAATGGTCATTTTCCTTCTAGGGGATACACTTTCAGTGGGATAATAAATGAAAATTGATTTTGTAAAACTAAGAGATTAACAAAGGAAACAGAAGCAGAGGAAACTCAGCGTCTTGTGATTCATCAGAAAATCAAGATCCTTTGTCACTGACATTCAACAAGTGACTACCAATCTTGCCACTCAGAAAGACCCTTTTGGCCTTAGTCATCTCAGACTGTAAAAAATCATTCACCAATTTTCTTAGTGTTTTCTTGCTTCTTTGAGATACAGCGGTACTGACAAAGAAAGGATAGATGTGTGCCTAGAAAAAAGAAGCGCATTTGGTGAGCATGTAAAGTGGTCTCTGCCCATAATTGTTCATTTCACTCATATTGAGATTAGTTTAACCTTAAATGATTTCTAAAGACAATGTTAGAATAAAAGCAATGTAGAAAAGCAGATGGGCACAAGAGCCTCTATCATTTAATACAGCCATATTTACTGAGCACTCAGTATATTCCTAGCTCTTATCTGGGTAGCTTTTATTTTACTGAACCCTTTTTGCTACAGCATCTTTAAATGTCAGCTAAAAACTAAACATTCTAGACATCTCATGATTATGCTATTTGATGTTGTGCTGTTTTGGGTTAAAAATAATCTTAACAATTTATTAAGACAGCTTTTTATGCCTTGAAAAATACTAGTACATTCTCTATTAGCTTATTTTATAATTAATAACTAGGTCATTACTCCAAAATGTAAAATAAATATAATTTATTAGCTAAATAACTTTTAGGTTCAATATATATTTCTTATATTCATATATATGAATGTATAGCAACGTTAAACTGAGATATTGGGCATTATGATAACCAGACACTCACTGGTTGAAGCTGAGCTGAATAATGCATGAGCACATTGTCACTCCAGACCCTCCCTACTCTCAGTGAGTGAAGTGCTTTGTTTTGCAAGACCTCCTTTGGGAAGTTACACAAACAACTGCCATTTTGCTCCTGGATTCTAGAGATGATAGGCAGAGACATTTTCTATAGGTGTAGTCATCTTACTTTCTGATGATGGCATTTGATTATTGGCAGCCTCTCGCTAAAAATGAATCACTCTAGATGAAGCAAAATTCTGAAATATTCAAAATTAAATTAAAAAAAAAGATAGTTTAACAAAATGCACATTGAAATGCTGACCCTTCACTTGCAGACTGCTTAGCGTAGTACACCTAATAAGAGCACTCTGAAGCTATTTAGGACTGAGATCTTTGGTTTTGAAAGAAAGGAAAAAAAAAAGAAGGAAGGAAGGAAGGAGAGAAGGAAGGCAGGTGGAAGGAAGAACAAAGGGAAGAAAGAAGATAGGAAGGAAGGACGGAAGGAAGGAAGGAAGGAAGGAAGGAAGGAAGGAAGGAAGGAAGGAAGGAAGGAAGGAAGGAAGGAAGGAAGGAAGGAAGGGAAACCTACAACCCAAGCAACTGTCCCAGTTTCTAGTTTGACACAAGAGTTTTTGCTCAGCACAGAGCCATTTAGAACTAATGGCTCTGAGTGCCTCTAATAGGCCTCCAGGTTGAGCAGAACCAATTTTGGCAAAGCACAGTGGACACCTCTCCAAGTAAGGGATCTACACTACCTAATCTCTCCTGTCACCTTCCCTCCTTGGGAGCTTTCAGATGTTACCCACAGAGCGGGTGTGCAATGCTTCCAAAGCTCAAGAGCTTGGATCGATATCTAAAATTTTGGAGGTTTATAAAATCATCCAAATTGGAATGAAAACATCTCCCTAGGCATTCTGCAGAGCTAGTAAATGGAAATGAAACATCTGAGTGAAGGCAAAGCATTCCCCAGACCTTCATCTTATTTCCACTCAGATGTAATTCAAAATTAACACTTGCTCCAGACACCCAGCCTATTAGCACCCTGAACAATTCCTCAGCTTCAACGAGAAGGGCAGCGGCTGGGGGCCTGGCTGAATGGCGAGGGGCTCTCCCGCTTGGAATTCCACCCTGGGTACTCAACAAGAGACGTGCATTACCATTTAATTATAATGACAGCAGATGTGATAACAAGGTTGTCTTCTCTGGCTCTGTTCCTGATGTTACCACAAGGGTTTCCAGTTGTTGCTCTTTCTCATTTTGCTCTTCCTCATTAATCCCGGCTTCTCCAGCTGCCTCCCACTCCCCTCCCTGACTTGTCTGCTTGGTCTTTCTGTGAGGCAGCCCCAAATTTCAGAGAAGTGGCTGTGTGGGGCCGGATCTTTGCTCAATTTGGCATCTGTGCTCTCCTGCAGGCCACTTCACATTCTTAGTTTAGCCCTGTGACTTCATTATGACCAAATTGCTGCATTATAAGACATTTTGGGAAAGAAATAGAAAGTAAAATTCTGTTTTGACCCTTTTTGTGAGGGAGTGGGGGAGGTAGCTTGAATTTTAACCCCACACTCCACCTCCCAGCACAGGTGACATAATTCCTCAAGAACCTGCTGGGAACCACCCTGACAAAGCTTGAAAGAATCTCCAAGGTGACATGGCACATTCTCTTCAACTCACCTCAGCCCCCAAAACATCTCAAGCCCAAATGATGCCTCTGTCACATCCAGGAAAGGTAATTTTATTTTCATTTTGTGTCTTATTTGGAATTCCTTCATTACTTAAAATTTGAATCTGATCCTCAAATCAGCTACTTTTTTCCCTCTTTTATATATTTTCCTAACTGCCAAGTTGAACATAGATATAATCACTTAATTTTCCCCTAACTTAAGGCTTACTAGACTCAAAGGAACAATATAACAGTTTCATTAGTTTGTATAAGTTCCGATTCTATATTCTTTCCTATGAGAGTGAAATCTGAAGTTGAGATTAATTTGGGACAAAGTTGTGTATAAGTTGTTCAAGAATATATTGTGGTTGAATTTTTTTGTTTTTGTTTTTCAGGTCACACCTGGCAGCACTTAGGGGTTACTCCTGGCTCCACACTCGGAAATCACTCCTGGCAGGCTCAGGGACCATATGGGAGGCCGGGATTCGAAGGAATGATCGTCTGCATGAAAGGCAAATGCCTTACCTCCATGCTATCTCTCCGGCTTCCCATCATTAAAATTTTTAATACAAATCAGAATATTAGTTTTTAGTCATGTTGTCTTTGTGGAACCATCAGCTCAGAACACATTGCAGAATATATAAAATAAGAGTGCATATATCTGTTATTCATTGTGTTATATCTGTATAACACAATATAATATAAGAGTGCATATATCTGTTATTCATGAAACCATGTGACTTTTTCTCCCTTATCTTATTCCCATGACAAATAATTCTGAAGTGGATAATATCAAAACATATGATAATAATGAATGATTAGTTCCCATGACTACTAGTGTTTTTTTCCTATATGACTTCTCATGAAACTATCATACCTTTTCCATCTCATAGGTATGAAAACTGAAGCATTAGAAAATAGGTATGATTGGAAACTGGTAATCCATATAGACTATTACATAGCTCATAATATTAGTCATTACACTTTTCCCATAAAAATATGTAGAATGACTGTACTCAGATAACTGAAAAATAAAAAAAAAGTTCTAAAGCATAATGGATCACAATGATATGGGTGATTGGAGAATCCAGAAGGATCTGGAGGATCCAGAAACATAAGACACAGTTTTTTGTCTCATAAGGATGGTATCAAATGCATAGAGGTAATTTGTGAAACAATTGATAGGGTGGTACCACTGTTTCACTGTCTTCATTGTTGGTCAGAGTAGAAACTCATAGACAAAGAAACTTTTCTCACACATCTCATAGGAATGCTTTTCTTCCATAATTTTCTTCAGATGACTTTCTACCTACTTACTAAGTCATGGTTTGACTTAAACTACTACCTAAAGAGTAGGATATGAAACATTATCAAGAAATGTGATGATTATTTTGAGCTTCTTGTCTCACTCTCTTTTGTGGTTTTTGGGTCCCACCTGGTAGTGTTTATGGTGATACTCCTGGCTCCATGCTAAGATATAATCTTTTTTTAATTTACTTATCTTATTACTATTTTATTTTTCTCTTACCTAGTTTATGTCGACCTTCTCATTTTGGTGTAGATATAGAAGTAGTAGCCCACTATTTTCCATATATATACTTTTTCTTTCTTTTCTCTTTGATTTTTTTGCGCTCTGTCATGTTTCTTATCTCAAGACCATGGCAATTATGTGGTGCATATCTTTATCG
>PVKC010012197.1:0-23972 GCA_004027635.1 Crocidura indochinensis
CATGCTCAGAAATTGCTCCTGGCAGGCACGGGGGACCATATGGGGCACCGGGATTCGAACCGATGACCTTTTGCATGAAAGGCAAACGCCTTACCTCCATGCTATCTCCCGGGCCCCAGAAGGGTTTTCAAGTGTTGGAGACTGAATTGTGTTCCTCCAAATGTATATGTGAAAGTCTTAGTCCTTTCCTCATGTTCTAATACTTCAGAATGTGACTTTTTTAAAATATAATTTCTATTTTAATCATAGTGGCTTACATGTCATTTACAATAATATTTTAGGTATATATTATTATAAAGTCAGGGGAATTTCCATCACCGAATTGTCCTCCCTCCACCTCCGTTCCAGTCCTACCTCCCATATCCTCCTATCTCACCCCTGGGGCTGCCAGAATAAGTGGTTCCCTCTGTGCCTAGTTTACTACTTAGTGGTCCTACACTTGTTTGGTCTTTGTACCTGCCTTATTTCCCGCTCTGATTGGGAGGGGGGACTAGATAGTTCAAGTTATGTGATTTTGTTTGAAGAAGTGAAAAGTAATAAACTGGGGGAAAAAATCAAATACGCCAAAAATGGGCAGAGTCCTTCTGGAGATTCTTATCCTAGGTTTGAGAGATGAAAGAGAAAAAGAAAGTGAAACACCATATGAGTAGACAAAGAAGTGTCAAATAAAATATCCAGTGAGCACTCCAACAATAAAGCACCACATAAACGCCATGGTCTTGAGATAAAATAAAACATGGCAGAGCACATAAGGGAAGAAAAGAAAAGAAGAAAAAAATAATAAATATGAATGGAAACAAAAACTTCAATATCTACACCAAAACAAAGACATTGACAAAGACTAGATAAATAAATAAAAAAAATTGTTTTGTGCTTTTTGCCTTTTTTTTTTTTTTACCTTTTTTTCTTCCCTCCTGCACAAGTACAGTAAATATTGGGGTCATTAGAAAAGGAATTCCCTTGGATACAGGGTTTCTCCACCTTTGAAGCATTTTGTCATGGGATTAACTATAGACTCCTTTCAGGTTCATTTACTCTCCCCTTGGTGCTTTTGTGGTGTATGGAAGACTTCTGCTCCGTCCTGGGAGATAAAATCAGACCTCTGTATCTAGAGATCTCGGTATCTGCACAGGTCAGGAAGTGGAACTTATGATGAAGCTTTTCTTGTGGTTCTAGAAGTTCTGTTCTGTTGTCATTTTAATCCGTCTTCTGTGGATGGTGGTATTGGTCTTTGTACTGATCCTAGGATGGGGCCTGGGATAGCGTCTTTCGTTATGTTTCCAGAAGACCCATTCTGTTGCAATTGTCTCAGACAAACCCCTGGAACTAGAGATCATGGTTGTTGTGTAGGTCATAGCTTAAACCCTAGACTAGTGCTTTTTTTTTTTTTAATTGGTCCCAGGAAAAATACAGTCCGTTCATGGTTCTATCAGTCAGTCATCTGTAAATCATGATCTTGGCATTTGGAAAGACCAAAGGGTGACAAGTCTTCTGATTTTGTCTTATTGTTAGCTGGTGAGGTAGGATAACCTGCTCTTGGGTCAAGTTGTTCCCAGTTTCCTCGTTGTGAGTATGTCATATTAGAACTGGCACTTGTTGGTGTCCAGGCAGTATTAAGGATGTCCCAGATTGGACCTACAAACGTATACTACAGGCCTTACTCATCGAACACATTCAAGCAAACTAGCATTCCCTTGCTCTTTTCTCCTTCCTTCTCACTACTTTTCTTTTAATTATTTTTTCACTCTTCTTTTCTTTTTAATTTATTTTCTCTTTTCTCCTCTCCTGCCCTATCCACAAACTTTCCCCTGCCCCCCTTTGGAAATCCGACTATACCTTCACCCCTCAATCTCATCCAGATTTCCCACCTTATTAAAACTCTTCACCCTCAGTTCTTAATCCATTAGGCATAGAGACTGACCTCCTACCCCAACGAACCAGTACCCAGAACCCAAGTGAAGGGACAGCCAGTCAAACCCACACCT
The DNA here is from genome assembly GCA_004027635.1 of Crocidura indochinensis. Classification (NCBI taxonomy): domain Eukaryota; kingdom Metazoa; phylum Chordata; class Mammalia; order Eulipotyphla; family Soricidae; genus Crocidura; species Crocidura indochinensis. The sequence goes on from PVKC010012197.1 coordinate 1,986, forward strand.
CACCCCCTGCAGGAAAAGGCAACCAACCCCCCTGCTGATTTATGTTCCACCGTCCTCCTTACCAACCCTTCCAAAGGTGGACTGTTACTTGAAACCGAACTTAGCTCTAAAAGTATCCCCAATACTCTTCCCAAGATCTCCCTGTCCCCCTCTCAAGGGGGTCAGGTTGTATGATGAAAAGACACCCGTGAATCCACGCACCACAAGAAAATCTCGAAAGACAATGGGGAAACCTATACTTTCATCATGAGTATAAGACCTGCTTTTTACCTGCTTTTCCCCAAACTTAAGGTAGTCTCTTGCATTACTTTGTTCCTTTAATTACTTTTTATTTCATTATTAAAATTATTATTATTTCATTATTAAAATCATATATATATGAGCACATATATTTTTATTTCTATTTTTACCTTTTTTGGGATGTGACCTATTTCTGTTTTCTTCTCTTTCCACCCTCAAATGCACCTGCAATACGATGTAGCACCATTTCTCTCTGCAAAGGCACACTAAAAAAAGGGAGAAATCTTAGCATGGAGGTAAGGCGTTTGCCTTTCATGCAAAAGGTTATCGGTTTGAATCCCGGTACCCCATATGGTCCCCCGTGCCTGCCAGGAGCAATTTCTGAGCATGGAGCCAGGAGTAACCATGAGCACTGCCAGGTGTGACCCCCAAAACAATCAAAAACAAAAAACAAAAAACAACGAGCTCTTATCTACTAGAGATAAGAACTCATACTTGTTTAAAATACAGGGGCATCTCCCACCTTGAAATTATATGTCATGTGGACCCAACTTAGACCCCAGGTGATTAGACCAACGGTCCAGTCTTGAACCCTGGATCCCAGACATAGAAATGACACAGTTCTTCACAACAGAATGTGACTTTTTTGTAGAGAAAGACTTTAAAGAGGAAATAGAGATGGAATGAGGTGACTTGGGAGTGCCCCAAGCCTTACAGTAAGAGAAGAGTAGGAAAGAGACACACTAGAAAAAAGACCAGGTAAAGACACCACAAAAAGACAGTCATCTGCAAGTCAAGAGGTCACAGGAGAAATCTGCTTGAAAAGACCTTGTTCTTAGACTTTCGGCCTTCAGAACTGAAAGTAAAGCAATTTCTGTTGTTTAGGCCACTCAGTCTGAGCTACTTTGTTGTTACAACCCTAGGAATCTGATACAGGAAGTAATAACTAATCTACTGGCAATGTACCCAGTCATTGGTACCTTGGTCTTCATGGGGGTCATATTAAACCAAGTGTGAAGGGAATATAGATAGGACAAAGGGGAGTTCTATGTAGTTTATTTTGGAAAACATGTAAGCTTTGCTCTAACCCTAAAAAAAGGAACATTAATTAGTGGAGGGAGATTGACACTGGTGGTAGGATTGGTGCTAAAACACTGTATGTCTAAAACTTAACTATGAATAACATTGTAAATCACAATGATTTTAATAAAAATATTTTTAAAAAGGAAAATAATCTAGGCTGGAGTCAAGTGGGATACCATTCACCTAGGTTGAATCCTGCAGTGAAAACACATACCACATAGACATCAGACAGAGTGAGAATTATCTATACAGAATACAACAGGACTTCATAAAGAAAATGCTTCTAAGGATCAGTCACGGGGTTCCCCATCAGAGCATGAAGGGAAGAGCATGCTAGGTAGAGTAGTAGTCCTGTGCAAAAGTCACACATGATTGCATAGAAAGAGGATGAACCAGACAGACTTATCCATCCATAGAACCTGAACTTTATTCATTATTACAGGCAGGCATGCATTTCAGCACCAGAGGAGGTTCAATAGATAAGCCAGACTGGGTCTCTGGAGCTGAATTGCCTGAGTTCATGCTAGCTGGGTTATCCTAAACAGGTTACTTATCCTCTCAGAACCTCCATCTTCTCATCTGCAAAATGAGGACAATGATGGACATGAAGATTAGTGAGTAAGCACCTAAAGGGTACTTTTTGCTGTTCCTGGCATGTGTGAATGACTCTTAATTGACTGTCAGCTCAGCCTTGATTTCTACATCTGTTTTCCCACGTTGTAGCTGAAACAATGATTTCATCAGTCTTTTCGTCTGGACGGAGTGGGGAGTGAGGTCAGTGTAGGAAATCAATCGTCACACACTGGAACAGGGAACTGAAAGGTATAGGACTCTTGGAAATGCAAAAAGAAATTGCTAAGGAACTTTTTTTGAAGGGCTTTTAGAGATCTGAACTTCAGCAAGGCAACCTCTGAGGTTGCATTGCCTGTGTAGGAGAAGGAACTGAAAAAGGGACCTGAAAGATGAGTTTCTCAGAAACAGGCAAAGGGGGCAGTAGAGGTGGAGTGGAGAGATTTGGAGCTCCTCAGAGGAGTTAGAACAGCTGCACATTTGACAGAAGAGACCTGATTGATTCTCAAGTCTGAGGACAGAAAAATGGTAGCCAGGGGACATATTTTTACTATAAGACTTGTTTGGTTTAATCTTTGAGTGTTGGGTGAGGTTAAATGATTCACCAAGTTATAGTCTTGCTGTGTTCTTTCAAAAATTCTAATCATTCATCTTCCAATGCAAATAAGACTACCTGGGAATAGTCTTATACTGGGAATAGGTCAACATTCCAAACAGCAGCTGTTGGAAGTAACTGAAAGATTCATATTTCTACATTAACTCCATGTCAACTGGACCAAGTCTCAAATCTAAGTCAATGTTCTCATTTTGAAAATGGGGAAATAGAACCACGACTCTGGGAGGTGACTCAACCAATCCTACTTAGAAATTTTATGCATACTCTTCCCATTACCATCCCCTCCCCATTTTATATATCTAACACCCTTACACACATCTCTTTTTTTTTCCTAATAATATCTTTATTTAAGCATAATGGTTACAAGCATGTTCAACCTTCCTTTTACCAATGTCCCCATTCCAACAACTCCCCAAGATCCTGCCTATCTTTAAGATAGGGATTCTTTTTGCTGTTGTTGTTTGTTTGTTTGTTTTGGGCCACACCCAGTAACACTCAGGGGTTACTCCTGGCTATGTGCTCAGAAATTCTCCCTGGCCTGGAGGATCATATGGGATGCCAGGGGACCAAACCGTAGTCCGTCCTAGATTAAAGTGCATAAGGCAGACACCTTACAGCTTATGCTACCACTCTGGCCCCAAAAGACAAGCATTCTATTTCTTTCACTCATTATCATTGTCATGATAGTTATTAGAGTAGTCATTTCTCTAATTGTGCTGTTTGCTCTTTGTGGTAAGCTTCATATCATGGGCTGATCCTTCTAGCTCTCATCTCTATGTCTCTGGATATTATTACCACACTGTCTTTTATTTTCTTAAATCCCATAGATGAATGAGACTATTCTGTGTCTATCTCTCTCCCTCTGACTTTTTTCACTCAGCATAATAGTTTCTATGTCCATCCATGTTTTGAAATTTTCATGACTTCATCTTTCCTAACAACTGCATAGTATTCCATTGTGTATATAGACCACAGTTTCTTTAGCCACTCATCTGTTGTTGGACCTCTGGGTTGTTTCCAGATTCTGGCTATTGTACATAGTACTGCAATAAACATAAGCATTTTTGTGTATTGTTGGTATTGTTGTATAACATGGTAGCTCAATTTCCATTTGAAGCACTCCTGAAATTCATTAGGAACAAAAAATGAATAGCTAAAGCAACCCTTAGGAAAATGAAGATGGGAGGCATAACTTTCCCGAACTTTAAATTGCGCTACAAAACAATAGTCATTAAAAGAACATGCTCGGGAGATAGCATGGAGGTAAGGCGTTTGCCTTTCATGAAAAAGGTCATCGGTTGGAATCCCGGTGCCCCATATGGTCCCCCGTGCCTGCCAGGAGCAATTTCTGAGCATGGAGCCAGGAGTAACCCCTGAGCACTGCCGCGTGTGACCCAAAAACCAAAAAAAAAAAAAAAAAAAAAAAAAAGAACATGGTATTGCAGGCGTAGGGGGTGGTGTGGGACTTGGGTGACCCCAGCACCCTTACACCGCCTTGCTCTAGATCTCCAGGGCTTCCCCGGGCCACAATGCCTGGGCGGCCAGCGAGGTGGGTCCCTTGGCGGAGCTTGAAGGTACCCTAGGCTATCCCCCATTCCCCACTCAGCTCCTTAGGGAGGGTCTGGGCAGGGGCCCTGAACTTCCAGCCTCCCAACTTCTTGAAGGAACTCTTTCCTTCCTGGGAGCCTGGAGTCGCTAGCAGCATAGGGTTTGGCAGGCCTCTGCAATACCTGCATGGTATTGCAGGCCTAGGTGGGGTGCAGGATTTGGTGACTCCAGCACCCCTCCACCATCTTGCTCCAGATCTCCAAGGCTTCCCTGGGCCACATGCCTGGGCGGGCCAGCGAGGTGGGTCCCTTGGCAGAGCTTGAAGGCACCCTAGGGTATCCCCTATTCCCCACTCAGCTCCTTAGGGAAGGAAGCAGTCACTGGTAATCTCTTACCAGTCTACATTTTCAAGATACATTATAGTACTCACTATCATTGAATTATGTTTTTATATATGCAGAATGTTCATTTTGTACTCTGCCCTTTCGCACATCCCTACAAAAGATTATTTTTCTCTTTAACTCTCTTACCCCCTATCATCATTTCTCCACATTTACCCTTTTTAACTTAAGTACTGTATAGTCCTAAGTCACAGACCACAGTGGTGCCCTGGAGTTAACACCCCCCCCCCAACTATTCCAAAATGCATAAAAAGGACACGTTTGTCTTTTCAACATTTTATGTGTGCTTTCTTTGATGGCTATAACTCTTGCTGAATATTTTCTTATACAGTGATGATCCCCCCCCCACTTTTTTTTTATCTTTTCTTCTCTTTGTGAACTGTTCAATAGGGAATTTGATGAAAGAGTCCCTCAGTTTAATGCTTATGTTTGAACCAAGTCTGGGGATTGTTTGACGTGTTCTTCTGCCCACATATACTCTGATAACGCCACATGACTTTATTTCTTGTTTGCATAGGCACATTAAAATGGGAAAATACTATACATACAAATAAGTTCTTATCTAATAGAGATAGGAACACACAAATATTGTAGTGCAATGGGACCTTACACCCTGAACATTGACATAAAGACCTGGCACAGGCCTCAGAAGAATGGGCATTCTCCATTCACCCCTGATCTAGGGAAGACATCTACGAAACATCCAAGGTTGTCTATAACATCACCTGGAGGCAATTCTCTACCAGGGAAGACTCTACTGCTGCTCTGACATAGACCTACTCAAAAGAGACTTTCCTTAGCACTGAGAAGGCTTAACAACAACAACAACAACAACAACAACAACAACAATGACCTGCTTACTGAACAGGGCTTTCTGCATTGCCCTTTAATTGTGAGGTGAAATGAGAGGATGCTCCACACCAGCCTGACTTCAATGTAGGATGTCAGATCCCAGGATCTTTAATACAGAAACCTAATGCCAACAATAGAGATTGCATGAAAAATAAACCTGTATTGGCACTACAGACAATGATTTGGATTGAATAAATGAGTTTGCCTGGAGCCTAGAGTTGGTCTTATGCCAGGAAACTTCAGGGGTAGGGGTTCCTTGTATTTAGACCAAGGCTTTTCCTTTCCATGTGTCCCATATTTTGGTGGGCCTATGCAAACAATATTTGTCACTCTAACACTGTTTTTACTGTGCTCTTTTGACTCTAACCCTTAAAAAAACCTCTTAAACTTTTGATGTTAACTTAAACTAATATGCATGTGCACGAAAATATAAAAAAATACTATGCGTTCAATGTTTAAGGAATCATAAATCTCATGGCTTTAGATTGCTTTGTGTACTGCTAAGAAATGTTATAATGTACTACAATCTGGGAACTTGTGGACAAAGTAATTGTACATGGGTTCTGCCTTATTTTTCTTAATGTTTTTTGTAAGTTCAATATTTAGGAGTCAGCAAGGGGATTTCTTCTGAGAACTCTGTTTATGGGCTATTGTCCTTCCACTGTAACTTTACCTTGTCCTCTTTGTATCATTGTTCTCATAATTAAAAATAAAAAATTAAAAAAGAGCATGGTATTGGAATAAAGACAGATCCTCAGATCAGTGGAATAAATTCGTGTATTCAGAGAATATTACCCAGACATACGATCAATTAATCTTTGATAAATGGGCAAGAAATGCAAAATGGAGCAAGGAAAGCTTCTTCAACAAGTGGTGTTGGGACACCACTTGCAAAAAAGCGAACTTACACCCTCCATCTAACACCATGCACAAAGGTCAAATCCAAGTGGATTAAAGACCTTTATATCAGACCCAGTACCATAAAGTATATAGAAGAACATCTAAATAAACACTCCATGACATCTTAGAGAAGGAGATACCACTTTCCAAACAAGTGGAAGTAGAGATAAATAAACGGAACTACATTAAACTGAGAAACTTCTGGACCTTAATGGAAATAGTGACTAGGACAAAAAGGTCACCCACAGAATGTGAAAAACTATTCACCCAATACCCATCAGATAAGGGGCTAATATCTAAGATGACAAGGTACTGGCAGAACTTAACAAGAAAAAAAATCTAACTCCATCAAAAAATGGGGAGAAGAAATAAATAGACATTCTTCAAAGAAGAAATAGAGATGGCCAAAAGGCACATAAAAATTGCACCATTTCACTAGGAGATACAAATCAAAACAACAATCTCACACTACAGAGACCGACACACATCACAAAGAACATGGACAATCAGTCCTGGCAGGGATGTGGAGAGAAAGGAACTCTCATTCACTGCTAGTGGAAATACCATCTAGTTCAGCCTTTCTGGAAAACAATATGGATATTCCTCAAAAAAAAAAAAAAACTGGAAATTGAGCTCACATTTCTCGTTTTTTTTTTTAATTTTTATTGTGACTGAAGTTCATTACACAAAATTATTTACGGTTCTAGTGACAATGAATGAAGGGCTTTCCCATCACCAATGTTGTCCTCCCTCCACTCCTGTTCCCAGCATGTCTCCCATATCTCCCTCCTATACCCCCTTTCTCCGCTAGAATACTAGTGTAACTGGTCTCCACTTTACAGCTTATTGTAGGTTGGGTATCTATTGTGTTTGGTGTTCCATTCTGGTCATTTATATTTACACTACATGTTCATATGACTGTCCTGGTTTCATCCTTTCCACCCTCAACTTATGAGGCTGAATGATTCAAGTTATGCTATTCTGTTGGAGATAAAAAGGTTAACGAAAAGAGAAGAAAAAATTTGGTGTCAACTACTAAAAAAAAAGAGAGAGAGAAAGAAAAGAAATCACCGAATAGTATCCATAGGAGTGAAAAAGAAAGAAAAAAGTGGAAGAAAAAAGAGAAGGAAAATAATATCAAAAAACAAACAAACAAAACCCCAAATAAAACAAAACCAGAAAAAGTACTGGAGTGGTGTAGTGCAGTTACTCCACCTTCTTTTTTTTTTTTTTTTATCTCTTTTTGTATAGGCAGAGTAAGTATAGGGGAAGGAAGGAAATTCCCGTGGCCTAAGAGATTCAGGGTTTCTCCATCTTGAAGCATATTGTCATGGGAACAACCACTGGCTTCTCATTGCCATATTCCAATTTTTATTTTTCTTTAACTCTGCTCTGGTAGAAAGAACAGAGAAGTCAAGCTCTGCTTTTACCTTTAATTTATGGAGATTTTAATATTAATAGCATCCAGCTACTCAATGTCTACAAAGTATTCATGGTTTTATGCTCTTTTAATTCTCCGAATGACTTGTGAAAATAAATTTATTTATTCCAGTTTTTAGATAAAACATGGAAAGGTTAAAGAAAAGGTCATCTAATGTCAATCCTCAGTGTGTGAGGAACTGGGACTTGTCCAGTGGTCTGTCTGGCTCCAAAGCTCTACTATTTTATTGCAGCCTGTTATGAATTGAATGCTAGGATAGAACCTGAAAGGTACAAATTTTGGAAAGTTCTGGAAATCACTATCTTTGTGGCTTACCAATGGTCAATCTGAAAAGTCGAAAGAGGAAGATTTTGAATTGTTAGGAGCCTCAGGATCACTGCTTCTTTCCTTAGATTTGCCCCTTCCCTCTCAGGCAGTTTTTATCATGGATAGGGGAACCTACATAGGAGATTTGGGGGACGTTACGGCTTTGGAAGCTAGAAGTATGTATGAATTAGAGAAGCTCTAGTCTTCTTCAAAATTTCCCTAACTTTTCAGCATCCCTGTGCTGACTTAATGGTGCTGGCTGAGGGCTTCTTCCTAACACCATGACTGACACTGAACCTGAAGTTTTACTTGGTATTGAGTCTAACTTTGCTTTGCCCTGCTATATATAGAATGTTTTCTTCACCCCTTTCATGTCTAAATCATACATTTGGTGAGGTACCTGACTACTAGTGGGCACAAGAACTGTGTGTCTTTGTAATGAGTGAATAAATTTAAGATGGTGGTATAAGTTCTTTTTTCTTAGGTGAATCAAATGTGATTTGAACTTGGCTACACTAATGGAGTGACTAGAACCATTTTAAGTCTCTGGACCAGTTTTTACTTGGAAGCAATGAATTTGTTGTTCTTTGTTAGATTCATGTTTTTCCAATGAAGCCCATAGTGCAGTGTCTTGTACTGTGCGAAGACAGTAGCTACTAGTCAGATGTAGCCCTTTTATTTAAAATTTAGTCAAACAGTGACACCAGCCACATTAGCTACATGTGCAAGTGGCTATCTTATTAGTCAGCCAGATAGAGATCATTCCATCATCACAGATAGTTCTATTGTCAGAACTGGCTAAAACATAATAATCACTATTACTTTTATGACTTATTATGACTTATTCTATGATTGTTGCTGACTTTCCCCTCAAGCAGAGCAAGATATCAGGGTTCTCTTCATCACAAAGGGAGAGACTGGTTTCAATGCAGATGGGGCCAAACCCCCACCTCCAATCATACTCTTCCTAAAACTCCTTCCCTATAAACCTTACCTCACACAAGTGCTGGCCTCCCACTTGTGTACGAACAGCATCTAATAAGGCCCCCAAAGGAAGAGCCCAGTAAAAAAAAAAAAGGTGGAGGCTCTTTTCTTTTCCTTGAAACTAAGCTGAGTTATATTCATCTTGATGTTCTCAGTGCCTTGCATTTGGCAAACACGCAAAATAAATTTGCTAGAGAATGAAGGCTCTGGGAGTAAAGATTTCCAAGGATGTAAGAGAGTGTTTTTGCTTAGCTTTGTAGCCACATCAAAGGATTCCCAATACCAGATGACTTGCAGCATGGAAGAGAGAGATGTAGGAAGCAGGCAATGGTGGTTAATAGGTAGAAGCTTGTGAATTGCTGGTAGACTTCTTAGAGGATGGTGACCACCAGGGAAGCACAAGACGTGTGGTCAAGAAGAGGAGAAAGAATGTTTCTAATAAGGCGAGGACTATCCTAAGCCTGGGAGTCACCTGCTAGGCTTCCCTGAATTGGAAAGGAAGATAGAAAGGCCTGAGGGAGAGATGGGGAGGAAGGAAGCCACAATTTCACTTGGTTTCTATTACTGGGTCCCCATTGCTTCTCAGTTTTGGTTCTGGACCCAGAGGACCTGAGAAAAAGAACATGAACTAGAAACAAATCAGTAACGTTTAGGATTTCTGGGTTTACCTCCCTCATTACTGGGGATTTTTTTTTAATGACAGGCATTTTCTCTGTCAAGTCTGTATTGTTTCAGGAGAAGTGGGCCAGATGTCTGAGGTAAACAGTCATGATTAAGGAGGTAATTTGGCTCTCTTCTCAAACCAATCTCCAGATCTAGAGATCCATTTAGGGACGTGCCTTATGCTCCCGTCAGCCCTCAGTAGCTAACCCTCTCCAGGTCCTTTCAAGCTCAGACCTCTACCTGGTCCTGTCAAGATCTGAATGCTGTCCACCGGCCTCTGGGGGTGGGTGTGACTCAAATTCTGCTTCTGGGCCCTGTACAATCCTTTATCCTCCTGTTGATCTGCACCCCTGTCTCCCACTGCTGGCCTTCTCACACACCCCACCAGCCTCACTTAATTATCTTAAACTGCTGTCTCTTTCACGCCCTTGAGGACTTTGCTTCTGTGCTTTCCACTGACTGCTTCATTATGGCCTGGTTTGTCACTTGGCCAACTCTGTGAAGATGTCAGTTCTCTCAACTGCCCCCATACCTGCAGCCTACATGGAACTACCAACAGTGGCTCCAAACTCAGCTCTGGGAACTTTTAGGGCCCTGAAGGATGTGTTAATGATTGGACACTCAGTACCTGACCCCAGGCATGAAGGAAGCTTGGTAATATTTGTTGAATGAGTCAAAAAAGGTGAATTAATGACTGTCATCATTAAGTCCTAAGTCAGACTCTGACGACTGGTTCAGTCTTGATAATGCTTCTTAAGTCAAATGTTGAAATGACTTACTCATCACAAGGGTTTATTCATTTACTTGCCCCCAAACGATAAAATCATGCCCATGGCTCTGTGTTCTTTTGCTTTACAGCTCAGAGGTTGGGTGGATGGACTTTAGAGCAGATCGCCGACACTCAGATTCCAGCTCCCTCCTTTAGAAGTGGTGTGTGATCTCAGGCAAATGACCCAAGTCTTCTCTTTTTTTGTACTCACCCATAAGATAGGAATCCTGTTCATACTTTTCTGATGAGGATGAAATCAGTTCATATTTGTAAAGCACTTAGAACAGCTACAACTCCCAACACATAATACAATATAAAACTAGTAGATCGAAAATGTATCATACATGCTATGGCCATACATCTCTTGTGGCCTGGCCCTAGCACAGGTGATTGATACTATAGCTAAAGTGCTTTTCAACACATGGTCAGTCTGTTCTACTCCTGTCTTGCTGTGTATGTACCTTGTGTTATTCTTTTCTACCTTCTACATCTAACTACTTTTAAATTTGCCAAAAGGTCCAATTTAAACCCTGGTTTGAAAGACTGCCAGGATTTATATATACCTATTTTCTAAAATGATCCTTAGCCTAAAATATCCAGATTTTAGGTATCCAGATTTCAGTCAAAAATTTATTATAAACTCATCACATATGTCTAAGTACAGCAGATGCTGACTGGCCTTATTTTATTATGCTTCTTTATTTATTAGAGTCAAGAATAGGAGGGTTAGACCCATGGGACTTCATTTGATACCTTGGCAGAGAAGTGAATGATGTGCCACTGGGCATTTAATAATAGCAGACGAGCTTCAATAAAAAAAAAAAAAACTTAGAATTCCTGCCAGACCACATTGCCATTCTGAAACTGGGAGCTCTCAGATGTCATGTGACCCACTCTCAAAGGAGAACTGTGGTTTCGGGGTCAGAGAAGCAGCAGCCAAGGATTTAGAAAGTGGGGCTCAGCGTGGGAGCCATGGCAGGAGGTTGCCCAGAGCTGGTAAATGATGCCATTGTTTGAAGTTACTTGCAATCAAAGGAAAAAAATATCGAAGGGGATGGGGGAGGAAGAAAGAAAACCAAAGTACTTAAAAATTTCAGGACAACATCCTTTGCCAAAATAAGATTGTGTGTGTGTGTGTGTGTGTGTGTGTGTGTGTATGTGTGTGTGTGTGTGTTATTTTAAAGAAAAAAAACCAATATGAAGTCAGTGAAGCAAATAGAAAAGTGGCCTTTGGGTTCACTGATGCAGATGGTGACATCTTGGGTTTCAAAGTGAGCTGATGGTTGGATAAGCAAGATGTCCTCCAGGTGGGAGAGGTAAGAGCCCTCCCCATTATATTCATGTCAGGTAAGAACCTTCCTCATCCTTCCCATCTGGAACTTGGGCCTCTTATTATCCATATACTTCAAGCCTTGAAGTGCCCCAGCAAGTGGTTCCTTTAATTCGAGGGGATTTCAAGTAGTGCTCAGAAGGTCTGCAGGTCACCCCAGGCATACCAGGCTGACAGAGCTTGACAGTTCAAAACAAGTCGTAGTGGAGATGAATACCATCAGGATCTTTCTGGAGGTGCTCAGGGGGCCATACAGTGCCACTTGGCTCAGTCTGCTCCTTTTTGGCTGCAGGATTCCCACAGAGAGCTGGCCCATCTCTCTGTTATCTTCATTGAATTTCTACTCATATGCACAAGACATATGTCCTGAACCCTCAACCATCTTCCTGGCCCTAGTACCTTCATTATGGACAATGCTTGGTCATATAGAATTGGTCATTATCTCAGTTTCACTTATTTCTCAAAATGACCTTACCAAAGTGTCATGAAAGATTAGATCCATTTTATTGAAAGTGAAGGGAAAATTTTACAAAGGGAAATTTTACAAAGATGGCCTTCCTTGCTGAAGGTCAGGAAATGCAGAACCAGCAGAGATAAGCATAAGATGCAAGAATCTGTTTTGCCTTCTGGCTAGAAAAGGACAGATAGGAAGCAGAAAAAGACATACCTGACCTTGGGGATGGCTCACAGCCTCAAAAATAACCTATATAATTTGCTTGAATACCTTAAGTGATAAATAGTATAATATCTGAAACAATAACAAAGGCAACAAAGCATGAGTACTTATCATGATCCACACCCTATAAACAGTGTGACCTTGGGCAATTCAGAAAACTTATCTGAGCCTCAACTGCCTCATCTGAAAAATGGGACTACTGTAGGATCTACTATATGACTTTGTGATGGAAATTAGACCTCTACCATGTCTAAAATGCTCAGAGCCATTTTACAAAATGAATGATAGCTCTTATTGCAACCTCCTTTAAAACATAGCTCTGGCCCAGAGAGATAGTAGAGTTGATAAGGGTTTACAGACCTGGGTTCAATCCTTGTCATTCCATGATTCCTTAAACCTGCCAGGAGTAATTCCTGAGCATAAAGCCAGGAGTAATCCCTGAGCAGGCCAGGCATGTCCCCACACCCCAAAGTTATTTATTTTCATTTTCACTTAATAGGTGATGAAATAAGTTAAATTATTTGCAAATCAAAGAAGCAGAGTTGGGATTCTGAACCAGTCTTGCTCGTAGCTTTGTCATGTTGATTTTCTATGCCAGAATTATAAGATAATTTTCTGATATTAGTGACCCTGTGCCTCTCTGGAACTCTAACAGAACCAAACTGAGCAGAAATGCAACCAGAACCTCAGTTTCCCCAGGCTCCACCTTTTGACCAATTTTCTGTATTGATGTAAGCCTCAAGCTTCTTTTCCAACTGCTTATGGTTTTTCTGTATTCGCTTTATTCTCATACTCAAATGTATGTCAATATTAACTACCTATAGCAGTCAAGAGGTATTGGTGGGGCCGGCACGGTGGCGCTAGAGGTAAGGTGTCTACCTTGCCAGCACTAGCCTAGGACGGACCGCGGTTGGATCCCCTGGCGTCCCATATGGTCTTCCAAGCCAGGCGAGACTTCTGAGCGCATAGCCAGGAGTAACCTCTGAGAGTCAATGCATGTGGCCCAAAAACAAAAACAAAAAAAAAGAGGTATTGGTACTAGACCAATGAGGGTTGTCAAAACCTTGGACCAGGAAGGTGTAGTGGAGAAGGTTGAATTTAAGGACTCTTTGGAAGATAGAATACACTGTTCTAGGTACTGTGATAAGTACTGGAGATAAAACATTAAAAAAGACAGAAATAATCTTCAGAGAATTTAGCCTAAAGAGAGAGGGAAGCATATATGTAACAAATTTGAATTTACAGTATGACTTGCTATGATGTGCCAACTAAAGAATGGTCCATAATTTTTGACCCAAGTTATATCCATATTCTAACAATGTACTTCCCAGCTCTTCCTTTTACTACCTTGGTTCTATACAATCTTGTGACACTTTGTCAAGAATAACTTTCTCATTGCACCAGTGAAAATGGTGGTAGAACAGTTTCAAGTCTAGGTTCCTTGCATGCTTTACTATGTTTAGGAATATTGCTGAACTTCTAGGAAATGTAGAGAGACACGTGACCCAGCAAATTCTATTACTTGAGTTGATGGAAAACCAACTACCAAGATTGAATATAAGTGTCTTCAACCAGCTTATTCCCAGGAATTTGACCAGTTAACCACAGGTGTACAAGTGACTTCAGCCAAGATCAACAGAGCCCAACCCAGATGAGCAGATGGTTTAGCCAACCCACAGACTCCTGAAGAATTTATTGTTTAAAGTAGGAGTTAGAAAAATAGGGTCTGTTTTTAGAAACAAACAACAAAAATTTCATATTTACAAATAAAGTTTTAGGCAAATTTATTCTCTCTTAATTGTTTTGATTATAGTTTTGTGAAAGCTTCAAAAGTAGAGCTAAGTCATTAAACAGAAGTCACATGATTGACATGCTCAAAAAGATTTACTCTTTGGCCTTTTAAGAAAAAGTTTCCGGGGCCCGGGAGATAGCATGGAGGTAAGGTGTTTGCCTTTCATGCAAAAGGTCATCGGTTCGAATCCCAGTGCCCCATATGGTCCCCCGTGCCTGCCAGGAGCAATTTCTGAGCATGGAGCCAGGAGTAACCCCTGAGCGCTGCCGGGTGTGACCCAAAAACCACAAAAAAACAAACAAAAAAAAAAAAAAAAAGAAAAAGTTTCCCTATTGTTTGCTACACAGTATTAGCTAAGTGATATATGGAAAAAGTGACCTGTGGAACCCAGAAGAGAGATTTCTGCCACTAACAACCACAATGTGCAGTGTTTTAAAGGAGGCTGCGCAGAGGCAAAGAGTTTAGTGTGTCTTGAGTCAAGTTCAGACTTGAACTTAGAGGGAAATGATAAAAAAAAAAGGTCAAAAGGATTGTGACAAGAGTCAGGTCACTTGGGAAATATCCTGGTTCCCATTTGGATCTTTCCTCTTATTTAATAGGCAGCTTAATTTTCTGAGTAAGAAAAAGAATCATCGGGTGAAATGAAGCTTGGTTTGAGTTCCAGTTTTACTATTCCTGCGATGTGTGAGAAGTTGAACTTTTTTTGTACTGTAGTGTCACATCTATTAAATAGCAAAAAATAATGTTAGCATCATGGAATTGTTATGAAATTAAATACGATGGTAGGCACATGCTCTGGTTATTATTTTAGCATTACAAAGAGTGTCAGCAATGTAAACAGCTTAGGAATGTTTGTTATGGGACTTTCCATTTTAATCAGAGACAAGATTTCAACTAAAGAAAACTTGCTTTCCTGTTAGAATTTTTTGGTGGGAGGGGTTGTTTTAGACCTCTGCCACAAGGTCCATCTGATTCCTTATTTCTTACCTTGGGGTCTTTTACCACTATTATCTTCTTGAGGATGTCATCTCTGGGCTACTTATCCTATTTCACAGCCTGCCACAATCACAGGAGAGATTATGAGCTTTGGGGCCTCTATACACTTGGTGTTTATCTCTAGTAAGTTCCTATTTTTTTTTAGATCCTGTCTCAATCATATTTCCATATTGTTTAAAGTTAAGGGCAAGTGAAGGTGTGGAGCCATATTGAGAAAGTGCTGGGGGCCGGTCGGTGGCGCTGGAGGTAAGGTGCCTGCGCTAACCTAGGACGGACTGCGGTTCGATCCCCCGGTTCCCCGTATGGTCCCCCGTGCCTGCCAGGAGCGACTTCTGAGCGAATAGCCAGGTGTAACCCCTGAGCGTCACTGGGTGTGGCCCAAAAGTCAAAAAAAAAAAAAAAAAAGAGAAAGTGCTCATTTGAACTAACTTTCCTGCATCAAGGCTCTCCTTTGAGCTCTGGGCCTTGGGACAGAGCCAAACATAGTGTCTCTATCTTTTTACTTTTGGAGGTAGATCGGAAAGTGGTATTTCAACACATGATGGTGAATATAGAGGCAGAGGGAAACCTGTAACTCTTGCCAGAGTGTAACGTGTTATAAGGTACAGGAAATGAGGCTCGGATTGAAAATAAACTTGGGAAACAGAGAAAACAATATGGACAAAGATTAAGTGGGATCCATATTAGGGAATGAAAGAAAAGGTGCCAACCACACAGTCACTGTAAGGAGGGATGCACAGGGGAGCCTGATAGCTTAGTAACAGAGTAAATGTGAGGTGTGAGGGATCATATGGTTCCTCTTCATGGGCTCTGTGACTACAATGGTCTCTGAATTCTTGACTTTCTGGAAAGTCTAGGAACAAAGAAATTTCCAGCATCATCATAGATCCATTTAGCTCTGACGCCCAAGGTTCTATCATTAAGTTATTCTATTTCATATCAAACCTGCTAGATTTTATGATGCAGTTGCATTACATAGAAGGAGCTAATAAATTATGCTGGCCGCCTGTTTCAGGGATGGGTGAGGAGAGTTGTTGGAGATGTACCATCCTGTGCCTCGAGGTTCTTAAAGATGACAACCCTAAGTCTCTGGGGACAAGGTCAGTTTTCAGAAGAGTTCTCTGGTAAGTATTAGGAAATCCTTTCTGCTCTTCCAGATGAATGAAGAAGTGAATCCAAACCTGGAAGTGGAAATTTACCAAAAATGGTCCTATCATCACTTTGGGAGCTGAGATGTCCAGTGTCACACAAAAGAATTTCTCAATGAGGAACTGGCCAGCAAGGAAGAAAAGTACCCTTTAAAAACACTTCCTGCTAGAAGTCAAATGGTAGGCAAACAAGAGTTGCACCATCACTAGAATGTTCTTTCTGGGTTCATCCTCTGGGTTTTGAAGAGCTTAACTTGTCATATTCCAAGATTCCCTACCCTCCATTACCAACTCTAGCCATGGAAGTTGGAATTTGGAATTGATAGTATGTGAAGGCCCAGGATGGCACTGGCAGGGTTCTTGATGACTAGCATTTTTCTGAGTTTTTCTTCAGAAATTCTGCATTCTACTTTTATGTCTTCCCACAGGCTTATAGAAGCACTTATGCTTTGCACCTAGTAATTTTGGAATAGAGACAGTTTATGGGGAACAAATCTTCCATGCAATATGGAATTGAAGGAAAAGTCACCTTTGACTACTATTCTATTAATTTCCCTTCTCTGATAGATTCTGATATGTTGGTTGAGAGTATGCATCTTGGAGTTAGACTAAACTAGTGTAGAGTCCTAGATCTATCTACCCTTCACTAGTTGAATCATCTTTGGGAAGGTAAGAACCTTTATAAATTCCTTTATCTGAAAATTAGGCATACCACCGACTCATATCAGTGGATGAGTGGATAAGGCTTTCAATAGGAGTGAATATGCATGCTCGCACATGTGTGTGTGTGTGTGTGTGCGTGAAGGTTTTTAAATCGTTTGGTGCTGATTATTGAGGACAAAAGAAATTTGTAAAGGACCTTGGAATTACTGGCAAGCATTTATTTATTCAGCCATTTTACAAATATGTAGAGAGATTCTTCAATTGTTGGGCTCTGCAATAAGCCACAGGGAAACTGCTGAATGGTTATTAAATTGTCACCTCTACTGGGTCTTCTGCATGGTTCACCTGGATTTATTTCCTGCTCTGCTCTTCCAGATGAATGCCCTTTGCCAAGTAAACCCTTGGGTTTCTTTGTCACCTGTCATCTGATTAACTTTGGCCATAGAGGGATCTGGCAGTATACCAGAGGGCAGAAGGAGAAAATTGCTTTTTGGTGACAGCTGTGCTCCTCCCAGATGGTGGTTTTCATCATTACCATTACTATCTCCTGCCCTGCTTTACAGCAATGATAGTTTCCTATTGTTGTCAGTATGGGGTCACAGCTTCCAGCACACTACTGAAAAATGTATCACCGATCCATGTTATTGAAATGCATCATATCGAATGAATTCTGTTTTCTGCTGGGACTCTT
The DNA here is from genome assembly GCA_004027635.1 of Crocidura indochinensis. NCBI lineage: Eukaryota > Metazoa > Chordata > Mammalia > Eulipotyphla > Soricidae > Crocidura > Crocidura indochinensis. The sequence goes on from PVKC010012197.1 coordinate 19,655, forward strand.
ATGGATGTACCTGCTGCTTTTGCTATTATCAATATTTGGCTTCAATTTCTCTTGTTTTTAGGATGAACTTCCTGCTCATTCCTTTGATTTATCTCTTGGTCAACAACAAATCTCCAGCAAAGAAGGCAAACTTTGAAAAGATTTGAGAGATTTGCTTGGAAGATTTCGTTTGTCTTTCAGTTCTCTTGTTTTCTCTAGAGCAGGATTCATCTCTGGGTGGTTCTGGGGGTTACTCTCCATGTTGGGAGGAAGAAGGAGAAAGATCAGCTTCTGCAGTCAGCTGTGCTGGGTTAGAGGCATCTTGTCAGCAGCACCACTTCCTCCCTCAGAACTTCTCTACCCATCCCTCCTCTCTTCTTCCCACTTGACTTAGTCTGCTGCTTTCTGAGTTTCTTCTTTGTAACCAGAATACCCAAATACATTTTCATCCTATAATGCAACTCATATGCATAGAGCACGTACTTCATGCTTTTCCATAGCTAAGGTAGGAGGGCATAGACGACCTTTTTCCTACTGAAGCACCTATCTATATGGGGAGGAAGACATGATAAACAGAGTGTCTGATTCTACATTGCCAAAGGGGTGATGCCTAGTTAGATACAATGTGTAAGGAGAGACAAAGAACTGTGTAGGGTATGGGAAATATCCTAATGAGGTTGAAGTGGAGGAAACATTTGAGTTGAGACAGGGCGGACTGAGAAATACACCTTTGCTGATCTGTGAAGAGATAGCACTAGGCCCAGGACACAGCAAAGGCTCAGGTGTTGGGAACAACTGTGATGATCTCTCAGGAGAGGGGGGGAGTAGAGAGGAGTGAAGCTGGGGAGGATTGAGATCAGGCAGGATCTCAAGAACCTGTGGCTTTGGCAGTGACATTGGATATAGTCTGTATACACTGGGAAGCGTTAGAGGAACAAGTAGTGATACAGGTTTAAGGATCCCTCTGTGTGTTGTGTGGAGACCCTGGGAAGCTAGGCAGAAGCAAGAAATCAGAAAAGACTGTTCTGACAAGTCACTTTATTACTGGAATCACAGGAGAGCTCAGTTGAAACCAAGTCCCTCAGATTCAGCTGGTGTGATTCTCTGAACAGAGTGCATTCTACCAGCACTGTAGACTACTGCAAGTTGATATTTTTGAGATTTATTTCCTTATGCACAAAATAGAAGCATCTATTGCTCACCTATATGATTAATCTTCTGAGAAAGTAAACGAAATTCCCATTTTTACTATTATCACTCTCCCCACCTTTTAAAAAATATCTTTGTTTAAGCACCATGATTACAAATATGTTTGTAGTTGGGTTTTAGTTATTAAAAAAAAGGACACCCCCCTTCACCAGTGCAACATTCCTAGCACCAATGCCCTCCATCTCTCTCCTCCCCCACCCCTTGCTTGTATTCAAAACAGGAACTCTATTTCTCTCACTCAGTACCATTGCCATGATAGTTGTCAGTGTAGTTATTTCTCTAAGTGGACTCAACACTCTTTGTGGTAAGCTTCATATCCTGGGATGATCCTTTCAGCCCTCATAGCTATTATCTCTGAGTATCATTACAATATGTCTTTTATTTTTTCTTAAAAACCATAGATGAGTGAGACTATTTCATGTCTATCTCTCTTCGTCTGACTTATTTAACTCAGCATAATAGTTTCCACGTCCATACATGTATAGGAAAATTTCATGATTCATTTTTTCTGAGGGCTGCATAGTATTCCATTGTGTATATTTACCACAGTTTCTTTAGCCACTCATCTGTTGTCAGGCATTTGGGTTGTTTCCAGATTCTGGCTATTGCAGATAGTGCTGCAATAAATATAGGTGCGCAGAAAGCATTTTTTGTATTGTGTTTTTTTTTTTTCCTAGGATATATCCTTTGGAATAGGATAGCTGGATCATATAGGAGCTCAATTTCCAGTTTTTTGGAGGAATCTCTATCTTACTTTCCATAAGGGCTGGACTAGACAGCATTCCCTCCAGCAGTGAATGAGTTTCTTTCTCTCCACATCCCTACCAGCACTGATTGTTCTTGTTCTTTGTGATGTGTGCCAGTCTCTGTGGGTGAAATGGTACCTCATTATTGTTTTGATTTGTTTCTCCCTGATGATTAGTGATGTGGAACATTTTTTCATGTGTCTTTTGGCCATTTGTAGTTCTTCTTTGATGAAATGTTTGTTCATTTCTTCTCTCCATTTTTTGATGGGGTTAGATGTTTTTTTTTCTGGGGCCAGAGTGATAGCGCTGTGGTAGGGCAATTGTCTTTCATGTGGCTGATCCAGGACAGACCTTGATTTGATCCCCGGTGTCCCATATGGTCCCCCAAGCCAAGAGTAATTTCTGAGCATATAGCCAGGAGTAACCCCTGAACATCACCGGGTGTGGCCAAATACCAAAAAAAAAAAAAAAGTTAGATTTCTTTTTCTTAAGTTCTGTCAGTACCTTGTATATCTTAGATATATTAGCCTCTTAACTAATGGGTATTGGGTGAATAGTCTCTCCCATTCTATGGTTTGTCTTTTATTGTAGTCACTATTTCCTCTGAGAAACAGAAGCTTTTCGGCTTAATATAGTCCAATCTGTAATATATGCTTCCACTTGTTTGGACAGTGATGTTTTCTCCTTGAAGATGCTTTTAGTCTCAATGTCATAGAGTGTTTTACCTATGTGTTCTTCTATATACCTTATGGTTTTGGGTATGATATCAAGGTCTTTAGTCCATTTGGATTTGACCTATTTGCATGGTGTTAGATGGGGGTCTGTGCTCGCTTTTTTGTATGCGGCTGACCAGTTGTTCCAACACCACTTGTTGAAGAGGCTTTCCTTGCTCTATTTTGCATTTCTTGTCCATTGATTAAAGATTAATTGATTGTATGTCTGGGAAACATTCTCTCAATACGCAAGTCTAGTCCACTGATCTGCGGGTCTGTCTTATTTCCAAAACCATGCTGTTTTAATGAATCTTTTACTTCTAATTTCAGTACATTGTGATCTGTGAAGGTAGTTTGCACAATTTCTATCCTCTTGATTTTATGGAGGTATGGTCAGTGGGCCAGCATGTGGTCTATTCTGGAGAATGACCCATGTGCATTGGAGAATGTGTATCTAGTGTCTGGGGATGGAGTGCCCTATATATATCTACGAGGCCACTGTCTTTCATTATTTATTTCAGAAGGTAGTATATTCTTCTTGTGTTTCAGCCTGGATGACCTATCAAGAAATGAAAGGATGATGTTGAGGTCTTCCACTATTATTGTGTTGCTATTGATGTCTTCTTTTAGATTTGCCATTAAATATATTACTGGTCCCTCATTGAGTGTATATATGTTTATGAGTGTGATTTCTTCCTGGTGTACATACCCTTGATTATTACAAAATATCCATCTTTGTTACATATATATATATATATATTTTTTTTTTTTTGGGGGGGTTTTGGGGCCACACCTGGTGGCACTCAGGAGTTACTCCTGGCTCTGAACTCTGAAATCGCTCCTGCAGGCACAGGGAACTATATGGATTACAGGATTCAAACCACTGTCTGTCCTAAATCAGTTGCATGCAACCCTACTGCTATGCTATCTCTCCAGCCCGTAATTTTATAAGTCTAAAATTTGTGTCATATGATGTTAATATGACCACTCCAGCTTTTTGAGGGAGTTTTTGCTTAGTTGATTGTCCTCCAACCTTTGAATTTGAGTCTTTGTTCTGACTGACTATTCAGGTATGTTTCTTGAAGGCAGCAGAATGTTGGATTCAGCTTTTTGATCCATTTTGCCACTCTGAGTCTCTTAACTGGTGCAGTTAGTCCATTGACATTGAGAGAGATAATTGTCATGGGATTTAGTGCCATCTTTGTGTAGAAGTTTGAAGTGTCTCTTGGTCTGTCTTGTCTTAAAGTAGACTTTTCAGTTTTTCTTTTATGGCTGGTTTTGAGTCTGTAAAATTTCTGAGCTTTGCTTATCCATGAAGTAGTGTATACTTCAAGTTAGAACCTGAAGTGAGTCAGGGTGGGTGCAGTATTCTGGGCGAAGCATTCATCTCATTGAGTTTTGTCACTATATCCTACCACTTTTTCTGGCCTTAGGGGTTTCTTGTGGCAGGTCTGCTGTAAATCTTAAGGATACTCCTTTGAATGTAATTTCCCTTTTTGATTTTGCTGCTTTCAGTATTCTATCCCTGTCTGTGGGATTTGTCATTGTGACTAGGATGTGTCTTGGAGTGCTTTGCTTCAGATTTCTTTTAGCTAGTACTCTTTGGGCTTGCAGAATCTGGTTGCATGCAGTCTTTAGCTATGGGAGTTTTTCTTGCAATGATGTCCTTGA
>PVKC010012198.1:0-23979 GCA_004027635.1 Crocidura indochinensis
ACATTTTGAACTGTCCTAATAATGAGAATATATGAGGGAAATGGAGAGCCTGTCCAGAGTACAGGCGGGGGGTGGGTGGGAGGAGGGAGATCTGGGACAATGGTGATGGGAATGTTGCACTGGTGATGGGTGGTGTTCTTTACATGACTGAAACCCAAACACAATTATGTATGTAATTAAGGTGTTAAAATAAAAAAATATATAAAAAAAGAACACAAAAAATATTACCCAAAATTCCAAGTCCTTTCCTCTTGACAGTACCCTTACAACTATTTACATGGAGTACTTGCATGGAAAACCTCAAATGTGGATGGATTGATTAAAAAATTTTAAATTAAAAAAAAAAACTTTGCAAAAGCAAGTAGCACACATTCCTATTCTAAAGTCACTTGGGATATATAATTTCTTTCTTTTAACTTTACATGATTTTTTTCTTTGTTGTTGTTGTTGTTGCTTTTTATTTTTTTATTTTTATTTTTTTTGCAACAACCAGGGACAGTTAGGGGTTACTCTTGGCTCTGCGTTCAGAAGTCATTCCTGGCAGGCTTGAACCACATGGGATGCCAGGAATTGAACCTAGGTCTGTCCTGGGTTGGCTGCGTTCAAGGCAAATTGTCCTACTACTGTTCTATTGCTTCGGCACCATAATTTTTTTCTTTTAATGTTGAACCTATTTTCCTCTTTCTCTCTCCTATGCTCAAAGTAAAATTATTCTACTTCAATATTCCACTGCTGCTGAAATTATTTTCTGACTAGGGAGATGATGAACCTGGATGATTTTCCTTTTTCCTGAAGACAGCAGATCCTTGCTGCAGCCTGAGACTATGGCTACCTTATGAACTCAGGTGGTATATATCAGCTTCTGTGCTGTGTATATTCAGTGGAGCTGGGCGCATATTTATGGATTAGTACTGGAACAATGGAGTTTACATAATGCAGTTCTCAGTGTCTTCCACCTAGAGGAGACCAAAGTGAAACAAGCAGAAAGGCACTTACTCCACTGGCCCTACCACCTTCATGGGTCCACCTTTCCTGCAAACCCTGCTATTGGAGGAAGTATATGACCAATTCCTCATTTTGCTTTTTCTCAAGGATGAAAGCCTCAGACTTAAGACAGCAATTCCAATTCCACACCCTAAGAAAATCCTCTCAAAATTGAGAAGATTCTGAGAAGAGGCATGTTGGCATTCTCGTGGGGGCTCAACTTCTTAGCCTGGAAAACCTCTCCCCTTTTCAAAAAAAGAGACTTAAGCTGCAAGCCTTACATGATAAAACAAATCTTCTGGGACCCAATCTGGAAACTAAACACCAGTTTAGTAACTTAAGGAGGCATCATAGCAATAGGCAGATCTGACCTCTGATTCCTAAATGATTTTGCTGCGACTGATTAAACTGTCTTTTCTGCTACAGATGAACATGCAGCAGAATAAATGCTTTACAAAGTTCAGATTATAATCCTCAAAGCTGAGACACTGACAAGTCTGTACCAGTGCTAGAACCTATAATTTCCCACCAGTTAACTGATAATCCCAGCACAGCCAGGAATCACGAGGTCCTGCGCTTCTCTACAGTTTCCCCTCATTTCATTGTCATGATCAAGCGCCATCTTTTTACTCATCTCCTTAAGCACCTGACAGCTGGCTACCCAGGCTTCTATTTCTGCTCAAGAGGTAGGATTGTGGGGAAAAAATAGGAATAATAAGGCTATCATTGGATTTGCGGTTTATCCACAGGGACCAACACATAATAGTCCTTGGCATTTGTTAGCTCTTTGCTTGAGTGGGTAGACTGCTGTTTTGAGCATTGTAAATGAGCATTTCTCACATAGATTTTATGGAATGTGTTGAAATTAGCTTCACAAATTCCTCTGCAGAGTTGTCTGGTTATGTGTGCAAGTGTGCAGTGTGATTGTTGTGCAAGAGGGCACTGAAAGAGCAGTTGTTTAAATAGGAAGCAGATAAATCTTGGTAGAAGCAGATTGGTGTGATAGACAAAATGGACTTTGCTGTCAGATACATGCCAGTTCAAATTACAGGGATCATCCATTCTATGTGATAAGGAAAAATCAATGAGATATCCTTTTTATCAACTAAATTATTTAGGATAATAGTATCAAGCCATTAGAATTAAGTCTCCAATTGTGACAACACTGTCCATTGTACTGGAAACAATCTGGGAATGCTAATAGTGTCAGATTCATTTGGAAGTAATTTATTTTGTTTAAATAGGTTAATTTCCAAGGTTCTGCTAAGTATTTTTTCTGTGACTACCTATATAAAATGTACATAACAAGCCAACATATGTCAGGCCTTTCCCTTACAAAGAAACTTTGACACTTGGGTATCCAGAGCTGGTTCGGGGATGCCAAATGTGCAGATCTAAAATTTATGGCCCTCACAGAAAGATGACTCTGTTGAAAAGGAGGAACAGACACAACTTAAAGGAAGCCAGAACAAAAGAGCCTTCCAGACTATCTTAATCTGTTTGTCATGTCACAGACGATCAAGAAAATCCTCTGGCTCTGCTGAGATGCCCATTACCTCCACCAGGCACCACATAGCTAATACATTCAACTCCCCTATGAGCAGGCATCAATATTCCCATTTTGCAGCTAAAGAAATGATTCCAAGTGTAACTTGATCACAACACTGTATAACCAGTAAAAGGACCCACTAAATTTGAGAGAATTCCAATCCCTTTTCCATCAGCCCAGTTATTGGCATTGATAGTTTGCTAGTCCATTTCTACTGTATCATAGAATACTCTTCATTGCTATCTGGTGACATTAAACCACAGTGTCTCTAGCAGCAGACATGGGGTCTGAAGATTAGAGAAAATGATCTGGTTTCTTTGAGTTTCCAAGAAAGTAAGCCATGGAGAAATACTGGCCCTCATGTCTTCATACAACATCCCATTAAGAAAAGTATTAATCAGATTTTTCAGAAGTTTCCCATGAAAGTGGGTGAGGGGGAGAGTTGATGCAGAGATGCGAGAACTTCTACAAATATTAGTTAAAATTTCTCAAGCATTTCTAAGGTGTTTAGGAGTTCATGATACCGGAAACTTTCTAATGATTAAGATATATGGGCCTAAAGATAGATGTACACAGGGTACTTGTCTTGCACATGGTTGCCCAGATGTGATTCCTAGCACACCATATGGTCACTGAGCCTCACCAGGAGTGATCCCTGAGTGCAGAACCAAAAATAAACCTTGAGCACAGCTGAATTTGTCCCCAAAACAACCCTCACCCAAAAAACGCAAATGAAAAGAGATAGCAAAAGTCTATTTCTGGATCTAGGTGTTAACTATTTCTTCAACAGTAGCTTAATTAATTTTATAATAAAGCTTGATAATAAACGTTTCTATCCCCTTCTAGAAAAGCCTGGAGAGCAAGTGCCCATGTAGAAGACTGATTGAACCAGCAGTACATACTTAGACACTGGGAGTCTGAGAGGGAGGCCTCTGTTTCTGACCCTGGCAGCCTTTGCCCCTCGATGTCCACACAGAAGGTTTTTCCACTGCCTCTCTCCCTTTGGCTGGCTTGATACTGACCATTCTGATCACACTGCAGGCCAGCTTCATTCATCTGACAGTTGGTGACACCTAGAACCAAGAAACAGAAATAAACATCAACACACCATGCCTCCTAGCAGACTTCCTAGCCACTGGCTAGATGTCCAAGTCACCTGACCCAAAAACTCACTTTGAAATGTTTCAGTCCCCACTCTGTCTAAGGGATGCCACCCAGTTTCCTACTGATTGCTAAGGCCCTTGTGACTGGTTCACCCATGTAGCTGTGGCTTGTGCCCTGAATTTCCATCCCCTGCTGTGCTTGCTCAGTGCCATTTCCGATGCTATTTGGTCAAGGAGAGAGCTCGTTTGATTTGCCTCCCATGTACACATTTTTCTCCAGCCTTACACAAGTTAACTGCTTTCAGTCTAGCAATTCTCACCTCACTTCTTCAGGGAAGCCTACTGACCCACTGACATCCAGCTGTTACTAGCAACACACACCTCTCCTCAAAGCATGCAGCTCAGTGGTGACTGTTTCCATTGGTCTGTGTGAATGAATGGTTGGCGACTGTCTGTTTCTCACTCAATAGAATCTCAAAGCTATCAGGGGCTTGGTGTGGCTGTTTCTTATCCCTGTGGATGTTTAATTCTAACACTCAATACAACTGTCAAGCCCCAAGTCAGGAAAAACTAGTTAATTTACAAGATTTAACTACTCCTGGGCTCTATTCCTGGGCTCAGGTTTTAACTTGTTCCCCAAAGTCCCATTTCCACCTGGCCTCTAGATAGTCCATATTTATGTCTCACTAACTGCTATAACTATCTAACATAACATCATTGCTTTACTAACTACACTCGATTATATTTACATAATTGATTTTTTTTATCCTGTAAAATCCAAAGTTCCTTGAGGTAGGGAATACATTTTTGCTTTTTTTATGACAATAAATATTTGACACAAAGAAGGTGCTTAATCAAATTTTGGCAAATGATGTCAAATGGGATTGCTTTTACTTATGTTTATTTTTTCAGGTCTAGGAAGTAAGATTTAGTAAAATCCATACCCTAAATTCTAATTTAGTTAAAATTTTATATGATGATATATGTATGTATACTATAAGTACGATTATCTAATCATACTTATTGCATGCTTCATTTAATAATTTTTTGCAGAGTGGTTACAAAGATTTCTTTTAAAATCAAATGCCATCCCCCCCAACTGTGCCCTCCCAGGAGAGATTTGTGGGAATGCTTGTTCACCCCCAGTCTCCAAAGCCTCTCAGACCTTACTTAGCTCAGGGGGAGTGGGGCACAGGGACCCATGAGACCTAATTTAAACACCAGGAACATATGTAAATGAGCCCTCCCCCAACCCTTGTCCCAAGAGCCTCCAGCCCATTTACCCCCAGTCTCCCAAGGCTCTAGGACCCTAGCACAGCATAGGTGGGACACCGGACATTTCAACTTATACCAAACAATTTTTGGCATATCGGTCCTAGCATTTATTTCTATTTGAAAATATACAACCCCCAAACCAGAAGAACAACCCAATGGATTAATTTGCAATATTTCTATCATACTTGCATAACTTCTCTTACCTAGAAAAAATAAACCCTAAAACAGATATACCTCTAACCACCTCTTCTACAGACAGACTACTTTTTTTAAACACCTTGACACTCCAGCACCTTCAATTCACCAAATGCAATGAACAATGGGGAAAATAGGAAAGACACCTAGTGCAACTGGGGATATAGAAAAAAATCCTAGCAAATTTCCAAGTCCTCCAAAATGCATAAGACTTCTATATAAAGACCAAAAATCAGCATTAAATGCCTTAGCAATGGAATCAAGGAATCACTAACCTGCAGAATTAAGAAATGCATAGATGAGCAATTCAACCAAACTCAAAGAATTCTATCAGAAGATGAGAAAATTCAAACAAATTAAACTAAGGGAAGTAAAAAAACATGCTAGCACGCCATAGTAGTAAATTACACACATAGAAAATCACATTATTGAACCTGAAGATAAAACACAAGCCAGCAACAATGATGAAGTTAACAAAGAAACAGATAAAACATTGGAAGAAAAGGTAAGTGCATAATAAACAGAGACTAAAGAAATGATCTATGATTTATATGAATACCAGAAGGATAGGGAAAGGGGAAGAACAAATAGTGAAGGAGATAATAGCAGGGAACTTTCCCAATCTCTGGAAAGAGGCTATGTTACAAATCCAAGAGGCAAAAAGATAGCCAAACAAAATAGACCCTACCAGAATAATAAGACATATAGTAATTCAAATGGCAGAAAGCAAAGAGAGAGATGAACTCTTTAAAGCAGTAAGGGAAAAGAAAAACCTCCAGTACAAAACAAAGTACAAAAATCAAACCAAAACTTCCATTTAAAATAATCCAGGCAAGAAAAGAATGAAATAGCATAATCAAATTACTTAAAAAAGAAAAACTTTCAACCTACATTCCACTACCCAGAAAAACTCTCATTTACGTGTGTGTGGGGGGGGAGAGGGGGGGTTAAAAACATCCCCAGGGGATGTGGAGAGAAAGGAACTCTTTTTCACTGCTGGTGGAAATGCCATCTAGTCCAACCTTTATGGAAATCGATATGGAGATTCCTCCAAAAACTGGAAATTGAGCTCCCATACAGGAATATACCAGAGGAACACAAAAATACTATACAAAAATCCTTTCCTCACACCTGTATTCATTGCAATGCTATTTACAATAGCCAGACTCTGGAAACAACCAAGATAGCCTTCAATAGATGAATGGCTAAAGAAGCTGTGGTACATATACACAATGGAATGTTATGCAGCTGTATAAGCCTTCAATAGATGAATGGCTAAAGAAGCTGTGGTACATATACACAATGGAATGTTATGCAGCTGTCAGGAAAGATGAAGTCATGAAATTTTCCTATACATGGATGTACATGGAATCTATTATGCTGAGTGAAGTAAGTCAGAGGGAGAGAGAAAGATGCAGAATGGTTTCACTCATCTATGGGTTTTAAGAAAAAGGAAAGACATTTTTAACAGTATCTCAGAGACAAGAGAGATGAGGGCTGGTAGGTGCAGTTCATGACATGAAGCTCACCACATAGAGTGATGAGTGCAGTTAAAGAAATAACTACACTGAGAACTACCATAACAATGTGAACGAATGAGGGAAGTAGAAAACCTGTCTCCAGTACAGGTGTGGGTGGGGTAGGGAGGAGGGAGATCTTTGAAATTGGTGGTGGAAATCTTGCACTGGTGAAGGGGGGGTGTTCTTTACGTGACTGTAATCATACAACTACAATCATATTTGTAATAATGGTGTTTAAATAAAGATAATTAAAAAAAAACATCCCCGGGGGAAAAAAAGAACTCACAGTATTTGTGCTAACCAAACTGACTCTAAACTTACTATTCAGATATCAATTACACAAAACAAACACCCACGCAATGGCACAACAGCATCTCTGTCAATAATTTTCTTAAATGTCAGTGGACTAAACTTCCCACCAAAAGGCCCAGATAAAGGATTGGATGAGGAAACAAAACCTGGATATTTGTTGCCTGCAGGAAACACACTTAAAAGTTCAAGATAGACACAGGAATAGAATAAAAGGATGTAAATCAATTATTCAAGCCACTGAAAAACAAATAAAGCTGGGATAAACATACTTATATCAGACCAAACTGCATTCAACATCAAGAAAGTACTCAGAGGGGGCCGGGCGGTGGCGCTAGAGGTAAGGTGTCTGCGCTAACCGAGGACGGACCTCGGTTCGATCCCCCGGTTCCCCATATGGTCCCCCGTGCCTGCCAGGAGCAACTTCTGAGTGAATAGCCAGGAGTACCCCTGAGTGTCACCGGGTGTGGCCCAGAAACCAAAAAAAAAAAAAAGAAAGTACTCAGAGACAAGATGGATAGTACTTATTGATTAGGTAAACATTAGACCAAAAAAGTACTAACTCTGATCAGCTTTTATGTGTCTAATGTAGAACAAGCAAAATATGTAAGGCTTTTTCTCATGAATCTAGAAAAATATATAGATAAAAATGTGATAGTAGTGGGAGATTTCAACATGCCATTATTGCCACTAGACAGACTACTAGCAAAGACATAAGAGCCCTAAATGAGAAACTAGAAGAAAAAGGACTAATGGATCAATACAGGGCCTTCTATCCTCAGAAATCAGAATACACATTCTTCTCAACTGTACCTGGAAACCTTCTCTATGATATATTATATTATATTATATTATATTATATTATATTATGTTATGTTATGTTATGTTATGTTATGTTATGTTATGTTATGCTATGTTATGTTATGTTATGCTATGCTATGCTATGCTATGCTATGCTATGCTATGCTATGCTATGTTATGTTATGTTATGTTATGTTATGTTATGTTATGTTATATTATATTATATTATATTATATTATATTATATTATATTATATTATATTATATTATATTATATTATATTATATTATATTATATTATATTATATTATATTATATTATATTATATTATATTATATTATATTATATTATATTATATTATATTATATTATATTATATTATATTATATTATATGACACAAGTCTAACCACATATAATCACAAATATAAGAATAATACAAAGCACCCTATCAGACCACAACACAACAGAAATTGAGATTGTAAAAAGATGTGAGGCAAGTCTCACAAAGAAAAAAAGGAAAAATCACTCAAATAATTCAAATTAGAAATAAAAGGGAGAGATTACAACGTAATTTCAAGAAATCCAAGACAGTATGAGGAATTGTTTTGGACAACTGTATTCAGTTAAGTTTGAGAACCCAGAAGAAATGAACAGATTTCTGGAAAAATATCATCTTCTGTTACTTAATAAGAAGGAAGTAGAAAGCCTAAACAGGACAATCACAAGTAAGGAAATTGAAACAGTAATTAGGAAACTCCCCAGGAATAAACATCCAGGATCTTAGAAGGGTTTGCAAGTAAGTTCTATCAAAGATTTAGAGAAGAGTTACAACAATTGATCCTTAGACTCTTCCAAAATATTGAAAAGGCAGGAATCTTTCCTAATTCTTTTTATGAAGCTACTAACACCCTCATTCCCAAAGCTTACAAAGATACTACCAAGAAAGAAAACTACAGACCAATCTTACTAATAAACATGGATGCAAAAATCCTTAACAAAATCTTAGCAAACCAAATCTAATAACACATCAAAAAGATTATGACCAAGTGGGTTTCATTCAAGAGATGCAAGGATGGTTCAATGTATGCAAATTAATCAACAGGATAAAATACGTTCAGAAAAAGAAAGAAAGACAAAAACCACATGATCATATCAGTCGATATAGAGAAGGCATTTGACAAAATTCAACACCCATTCATGATGAAAACAAAGAGAAAATAGGGATGGAAGTAACTTTCTTTAAGATAGTAACAGCTATCTGTAAGAAGACCACAGTCAGCATTATCATTAACAGCAAAACCTGAAAGCATCCCCACTAAGTTCAAGCATTAGGCAAGGGTGTCCACTGTTTCCATTCTTTGTCAACATAGTATTAGAAGTCCTAGCAATAGCAATCAGACAAGAGAAGGAAATTAAAGGAATTAAAATAGAGAAAGAGGAAGTCAAACTATCTCTATTTGTTGATGATATGATGATATATATTGAAAACACTCAAGAGGTCACAGAAAAGCTCTTAGAAACAATGAACCAATATAGCAAAGTGGCTGAATACAAAGTGAAGTTGCATTCCTTTAGACAAATAACAAGAGGAAAAAGAGATCAAAGAGGCTATTCCATTTAAATTAGTGTTCAAAATTATCAACTTCCTAGAAATCAACCTAACAAGAGAGTTAAGAGAGCTATATCAAGGAAACACTTCAGAATGAAATTGAAGGGAACCTAAGGAGTTCAAAGAACATTCAATGTTCATGGGATAGAGAGATCAATATCATCAAAATTACCATCTTACCTAAACTAATATATATATATATATATATTCAATGCAATCCCTATTCAAATTTCAATTTTAGATATCATTCTTTAAGGACTTAGAACAATTATAAAGTTTATGTGGAACCACAAAGGATCTAAACAAATTCATATTAAAAATAAATAAATAATAAATAGATAAAAAAACAAGAAACTAGAAGGAATCTCTTTATCTAACTTAAACCATTACTACAAAGTCATAGAGATCAAAACAGCATTGTAGGGCCAGAGAGATAGCATGGAGGTAGTGCCTTTGCCTTGCATGCAGAAGGTCAGGATGTCGAATCCCGATATCCCATATTGTCCCCTGCCTGCTAGGAGAAATTTCTGAGCATAGAGTCAGGAGTATCCCCTGGGCACTGCCAGGTGTGACCCAAAAAAAACAAACAAAAACAAAACAAAAAACAAAGAAATGGCATTGTATTAGAACAAAGACAGAGTTCACACCAATGGATCGGAATAGAATATCCAATGGCATACTCTCAAATATATGGTCAATTAATATTTGACAAAGGAGCCAAGAATTGGAGCAAAGACAGTCTCTTCAAAAAAGTGTTGGAACATCTGGATAACCACCTGTTAATTCAGAATAATTTAAAGACCTTGACATCAGACCTAAAGCCATAAAGTTTATTGAGGAAAGCATTGGCAAACATTTGGAGACTTATAACTCAAAGAAAGACTTTGATGATCAGATGCCAATGCAAGAGCTATAGAATCAAACCTAAATAAATGGAACTACATCAAACGAATAGAATAGGTTGAAAGAAGATCTCATGAGTCATACAGAAGGTGTTGGATATATGCAAACCCCACCACTGGCCCAGGTGTCTTAATCATAGAAATGTCATGTCCTAGGACAATCTCTGGCAGAGTGCTGATGACACAACAGTCTTCCAGAACTGCATGGAAGTGCAAAGGCCATTCCCGAAGTGGAAGGGGTGAATGTTTACTGTTCATTTAAATATTTTAGTGGTTTCTTCTTCACTTCTTTAACTTAAATGATCTGTTCACTCTAAACTTCTGGGATGAAATTCTAATCTCTAATCTGATGGAATTTGGAAGTTATGCAAGTGGTATCCCTTGTAATAGGGCTATCCTTTCTACTAGAAGAGGAAAAGATGAGAGCTTTTCTGCATGCACATATGAAAGAAAGACAATGTAAGGAAATTACTAGGAGGAGGCACCTCACCAGTCACTGGACACACACCCTAGCCCTAATTTTGGACATTTGACCTTGAGAAGATCAAAATGTTTATTAATGTTTCTCATTAGAAATAAACATTTGGGGCCCGGGAGATAGCATGGAGGTAAGGCGTTTGCCTTTCATGCAAAAGGTCATCGGTTCGAATCCCGGTGCCCCATATGGTCCCCCGTGCCTGCCAGCAGCAATTTCTGAACATAGAGCCAGGAATAACCCCTGAGCACTGCTGGGTGTGACCCAAAAACCAAAAAAAAAAAAAAGAAAGAAATAAACATTTACTGTTGAGGCCACCCTTTCTGTGGTAACCTGTGGTACAAGTCAATCACATTCTAACTATGCTTATAACCACTTTATTGTGAACATTATTGATGCATCTAACATATGGGGAAGTAGAAATTTAGAGATGACCTGACTAAGATCAGTGTCAGAAGAAGGGAGATAAGGAATAAAATGGTCTGGCTAATGCCGAGCTTCAGTCTCTCTGCCCTGCCATCTGTAGGACACCCTCTCTAAACAAGGATCTGCACACTAAATCCAGAGCTTTTTCACAAAACATTGGTCTGGTAGTTTGATTGCATTTCAAGTCATCTCAAATCACAACACACAAATCCAACATGTGTATATTGAGTGTGATGCCCTGTGAAAATTATTCTTCACTTTTGCGGAACAGTTTCTGCTTCAGAGGAATGTCAGATGATGATCTAAAAATCCCCCTCACTTTTTTTTTAATTTTTGAAATTATTGCTTTATTTACACTGTTTCTTTAATGAATAAAACCATCATTACAGGGGCCAGAGCAGTGGCACGGAGTGATAAGGCATCTGCCTTGCCAGGGCTAGCCTAGGACGGACCACGGTTCAATCCCCCGGTGTCCCATATGGTCCCCTAAGCCAGGAGCGATTTCTGAGCATATAGCCTGGAGTAACCCCTGTGTGTCACCAGGTGTGGCCCAGAAAAACAAAAACAAACAAACAAACAAAAAACATTATTCCATGAGAAGAAAAATTGATCTCTCTTGGTTATTTTGAAATTCTATTACCTGTTCATAATTTAAGCAATAGCAGTTCATTTTCTGTTGGAATGATTTTAGGCTAACATGAAAAGATACACCACAAAGCAAGTGATAGTTCCTTGCTCAGAAAACCCCAACATGTATGAAGTGAACTATGTAAAGTCACATGACATCTGGAAAGACCACAAAACTATGTAGCTCCGAGACCAGAAAAAGAATATGAACTGTGAATATTAGTGATCACAGGTGGGAAATATCTTACATTCTCAATCTCAATATGACTCACAAGCTTCAAAATCAAACAATATGAGGATAGAAGGTCAGTGAGGCCCCTTACTGAGTATCTTGAATAAATCACTTCGGAAGGTTTTAACCTTCTTCATAAAAAACAAACAAACAAACAAACAAAAAAACCAGGTCAAGAATCTTTACCCAGAAGGAAGACTTGAAAGAACTGACTGATCCTAGCAGGGTGCAGCCCATAAAAAGGGACAGGCATTTTGATCATTATTCTGTATACTCTGTTGTTCTCGCTAGTGAGCAATTGAGAACAGGAAAGCTCCCTACCTCCACTCCAACCTCCACCCCTACCCACACCTCTTGTAAAGAGATGCTTGCTGATGCCTGGAAGCATGGTTGCCTTCACCATTTGGTGAAGAGGGTGCCACAGGCATCTAAAATGTGAGAGCCAGTGAAGCTGCTAAATGATCATCCTGTGATGCATATGAAACCCCCCAAAAGAATTACCTCTTCCTAAATTTCACTAGTGCCAAATTGATACAGCCTGCTATGCTATACCACCACTGTTTTGGAAGGTTTCTCTCTTGCTATTTTTTTTTTTGGAGGCTGGACACACCTATCTGTCCTTAGGGGATACTCCTGACTGTGTACTCAGAAATCACTCCTGACAGCTCAGGGGTGAGAGAACATGAGAAATGTTGAGAATTGAACCTGGACCTGTTGTACTATTGCTCCTTTCCCAGGTTTCTCTCTTTCAAGCAGGACCCCAGGGGACTTACAGTGATTCTGGCTGAAGGCTCCAACAGAAAGAGTTGTTTTGCCCCTGGGACATGGAATGCAGGCCAGACTACCTGCTTGCTCTTGATAGAATCCAACTGCACAGGGAATGCATTGCTCATCCTGAAAATAGCTTCCTTCAGGACACTTAACTAGAAAAAAATCAACAGATAAATGGTGTTAAAGGCACTTGCATCACAATTACAGCTTCAGAAACACAAAATGTGTGGAATCTAAAATCAGTTCAAGAATGCTTTTCTTTTTTTAATTCCTCTGGATAACCCATTGTGAATCAGATGGTCTTTGAAGAGTGTTATGAGAACGGTAGATTTTAAGGTTCTTATTGTCTAGAAACTGAGAATCTAGTTTAATGTGAGGTAAAATGAAGCTGAAGATGAGGGCATGTTAGTGAGGACAGACTGGGAGGAGAGACACATCAAAATTCCCCCATGAAGAACACGTCAGAGAAAGAATTAAGCAAACGGAAATGCAAGTGCAAAATCCTGAGATAAGAATGAGTTTGTGGGGCTATAACAATAATACAGTTGCTAGAACATGGACACAGCCAAAGCAGGTTTGATCCCAGCACCAAGCATGGTTGCCTGAATGCATAGTCAGGAGTAAGCCCAGCATCACTAGGTCTGGCCAAAACAAAAACAAACAAACAGAACACAAGAACAAATGTGCATTCTTTAAGGAACTGAAGGAAAAGCATTTAACACAACCAGTTATTTTTCTAGAATTTATTAGACAAATGGAAGAGTGTGTTGAGTTGCTGAAGTTAAAGAATTTGAAAAGAATGAGAATACATCTAAGTCATCTAGGGCTTTGCTTCCCAAATATAAGGACATGATAGAACAATACACTCTATGGCACAATGCCAATAGTTCAGCCCCACTTAATTTGACATACATGCTATCCCTGTAGTCTCTATGTTCAGACCTGGGACAAAAATGATATGAGGTTTCTCCCTCATAAATCCCAGAGTAGAGGATTTATCAAGAACTCTCACTGTGGGGGAAGAGCATTATCTTGACTGAAATGCCAAGTCTAACCATGGAAGTCAGGATACACATGTCTTTGGTTTGGATGTCCCATTTATTTCCCTTGTTTCCTTCTGTTAAACTTATAGCCTGCTTCCTCTTGGTCCTTTCTGGCCAAGTTCAATTTCTCCACATTCCTCCTAACTTTTTTCTCTCATAAAATATGGGCTGAGCAGTTATAAATCCAAACTCAAAGGGTGAGTAACTCATAAGTAGTTTAAGTGAAATCAGAGGAAACTATGGTCAAAAGATGCATGAATTTAGCCAAAGTGGTACAGATGTCTCAGAGATGGGATGTTGAAGCAGTTCTTTCTATTTTTTCTCTTGATTCAGAGTTCTGTTCCTTAAGTTTGCCAGATACTTTTTAGGACAAATGAGCTATCACTAGTAAAAGTAGGAATAGTAACGAGCACTTTTCTATGTACTTTGGGAATTGTATATCTCCATCTAATGCATTATCACATTAATACATGACTCTGGAAAGCTTATCTAAAAGAGATATTGGAGAAATAGAACTAAGCATGTACCAAATACAATGCCAGGTAAAATATAACCCTGCAGGAAACATCCCATTCCTTTTTGACACTGAAGAAAACTGCGGATTAAGGTCAAGATTGACCGAGTCATAAGGTACAAGAGATGGGATTTGAACTTCATTCTTTCTAAACCAAAGTCATTACCCCATCCACCAATTCAACCAACTTTCTCTACCAAAAAAAAGTAAGTACAAAATTGTGGGACATGTTAGAATAGCATCAATGTGTCAATGTTCAATGTGTCAATGTTGATTTAGCAATGACCATATCTAGGATGTATTTAAACTCTGAGTAAATCAGAAACTTTAAGAAACATCTTGGAAACTTAAAGGTGTGTTTTCCGGTCTGTTCTGCACAATTAATATTCTCCCTCAGAGACCAGAGTTTCATTACTCCTATGAGTCAGGCTTTGATCATCTCTAGTATTTTAACCCTAATACAGTGAATGTTTTTCAAGTGATCTTTATATTAATTGCAAAGTTAAACAAAACATTCTCAACAAGTCTGAGTTACCATGCCCCACAACCCTGTGTTACAGGAAAAAGGGCCAAAAGTACAAGCTCAAGTACGATTTCAAAGACTCTCAATGTAATTAAGGTCATGCATTCTGTTCCTTCTAAAAGGTCTTCTTTGTTTCTGAGGTCAAGAGTTTCTGACTATTACTTGTGTAAGTCAGAATGAGACAGCACCCAAATTATTAGTGATTATTATTTATTAATATTCCTTCAGTAAGGGATACTTTCTTGGGTTATTTTTTGATTTGGGGGCCACATCTGGCAGTGCTCAGAGTTTACTCCTGACTGCATCCAATCCAACCCTTGGCATTGCGTGGACTTCTGAACATCAGGTATATCCCTGAAGACCCCAGAACTACTGAGCCAAAGAAGCACAAGTCTGGTTGGCTTCTTTTCTGAGCTCTAGTCCTTAAAACCAACTGCAAGAACTGGCACTGACCCTCCCATTAAACTCCTCTCTGAAAGTCATTGGGAAAACCCATGGCTTTAGTTCCTTCTTTACAAAAATGAGAAAACTTTGAGTGTCTTTGACTTTGTGGATTTGAATAGCTTTAGGTTATGCACTTCTTCTTGTTAACTTCTACAGTCTACCACAATGATGATGAACACATTTCTTCTAAAGAAAATTATATGGGAGGAGGAAAATAGTCCTTCATGCCTCAGCTGCTTCTCTTAACTCTAAGCTTGACTCTGTCACTCTCTGAAGACCCCTACTGTATGCCCTGAGGTCTCTTCCTCTCTGGTCCCTGACTATCTCTCTGGCTCTGTATCCTGGCATGTTCCTCATAAACACCTTCTTATAGTCACACAAACCATCTACACTATGTCAAAAAAGTTACATCATTTCATGCCCTCTTACTTTGTACCAATCTCCATTTATAGAATGGCCTTCATTATTTTTTGCTCTTTCAATGCAAGAGCACACACACACACACATGAATGTCTAAGTATATCCACACACATGGTATAAAGGTTGCCACGACATAATACAAATCTCTGGCTTTGAGTCAAGAGAATGAACATCACTGACCCAATAAAGCTGCAAACAAAGTATCTATTTTCCTCTAGTGTCATTTTCTGGATAATGGCTGTGTGTCCACACGAGTCAAGGTAGTGGATATTCCCACAGATCTCTCCCAAGAAATTAGACTCCAGAGGATCATCCATATGAGTTATGAGAGATAATAGCACCCAGAAAACTTGCTTCATCTCTACAGGACAATGATCTGCTTGTAGCCTCACAGCTGTGAACCAGATGTTCTTCAAAAGGAAAAACAGCTAGTAACAAAAGATGCGATATTCAAGGGTGCTATTTCTCCAATAACTCTCTTCTTGACAGGGGGTACATGTGATATAGTAAACAGAATAAATACTTTAGAATTAAGGGGATAGAGTGATAGTATACAGAGCACAGGGTGCTTGCCTTGCATATGGCTGACCCAGGTTTTATATCTGTCTGGCCTTATATATGATACCCCAAGCAGTGTTAAAAGTAAGTTCTGAGTGCAGAGCCATGAGTAACCCATTATATGTACTATACTTCCACATACAAAAATAGTTGGACCCTGGACTTGAACTCATCTTCTGTCTGACTCCAAAAATAATTTTCTACTAAAGGTACATTCTGTATTTCCCAGTATGTATATACTACACGATGAGTAACACTTGATTCTCTGTACCAGAGTCAATTTGATAAGACCCTGTCTGTACAAGAGATTCAATTATGACTAGATAATATCATTAATACTGAAACAAAATATTTTTGAAAGTTCCATTCTAGACTTTTCTAATCATCTCAAGCAAGAGAAAAGTCTAAATGATTTGACCATTTTTTTAGATTCAATATAAAATTGCCAAGTTGAAAACCGAGTTTAGGTTTATTTTGCACTAGGATCATCAAATTATAGCCCCTAGGCCTAACTCAGGTTTGTTTGTTTGTCTGTTTTGGCATTTAAAGTGTTTTTAGACAACAGCCATGTTCTGCTCCCTTAAATAGATGGAATCATTCAAATGAAAGTAAATGATTTGTAAAGTTTAAGATAATTACTATCTGGCCCTTGGTAATAAAAGGCTGACAACTTCTATTCTAGAGTAAGAGTACTTGCATTCTATATCTTCCCCAGCCTCAAACCTGAGGCTGCTACGGTCTATAAATTCTTTGTCACCCCAAAATCAAACTCTGATTCCTAGTGCCTTAAGTGATTGATATACTATTGACAGACTATCTATGAATGCAAAGGATATAAAAACATTAATTTGTTATTGTCACTTCTGTGTTCATAGACTTTGGCTTTGTGTACATAATGAAATAATACTCTCACATTTAGCAAAGATGAAATTGTTCATTTTGGGACAAAAAGGAGAAATTTTGAGGTGATTATGATAATAGAAATAAGGATCTGGGGACTTGAACAATAGTACAGAGGATAGCACGTGACCAACCCAAGACTGATGTGGGTTTGATCCCCGGCATCCCATATGATTCCCTGGACCTGCCAGGTGTGATTCCTGAGCACAGAGCTAGGAGTAATGCCTGAACAATGGCAGGTATGACTCAAAAAACAAAACAAATAAGGAACAAAGGGAAAATAATTACTGACTAGTTTAATACCTATGGACTATGAATGCATAAAGTCAATGACTGGCATCAGGTAATAAAACTAACCCCCTAGATTCATGAAAACTATAGTAGCTACCAGAAGTAGAGTGGAGGGATGGAGGGAGAAATGGATAGAAGTCTTTGTGGTGCTGAGATGGCTTTGGTGATGTATACATAGTAAGAGGTATGAAGATGGACTCCTAATATTTCATAATACAATAGACCTATGATTAATCAGTTTAAGAAACAATTTTTCCTAAGTAAAAGACTGGTCTCTTAGTTGGGTTTTTCCCTCCTGTTTCCCTAATGGACTCTGCCACCTGCCCTGGTAGATGGATATAATCATCTACTAATCCATTTTCTTTCTTTTTTTTTTTGTTTGTTTTTGTTTTTGGGCCACACCCAGTGACACTCAGGGGTTACTCCTGGCTATGCGCTCAGAAGTCGCCCCTGGCCTGGGGGACCATATGGGGCACGGGGGATCGAACCAGGGTCCGTCCAAGGCTAGCGCGGTAAGGCAGGCACCTTACCTCCAGCGCCACCGCCCGGCCCCTACTAATCCATTTTCTTATAAAGGAGCTTGAGAATAAGTTTTGAGTCCAACACCTTTATTTTACAGACCTGAAATGACCCCAGTTCCTCTCCTTTATAGAGAATGATATTTGCTAAAAGCACAGAGTTAATTCAACTTCTTTCAGCTTGGCCCTTGGCTAGGGCCCATTATTATCTCTGGCTACTCCATGTACTGGTTTCATACTTCAGAAATTACATTAGGTCAGTGAGCTTCCAACATGGAGCTGCTGAATACTATATTAGCTAGAAAATGAGGTTTTTGGTCCTTATTCCACCCAACACACACACACACACACACACACACACACACACACACACACACACACACACACACACTCCCTGGCAGTGGGAGCCAGAGCTTTTGTGATACATCTAAAACACAGAGTTGTGTTTGTACTAGGAACTGGAACTATTGGATCCTACTGCCATTTCATATATTCTTCATTTGGGATAGCTCTAGGAAGGTGAAATGATGAACTCTGGCTCTGGAGCAAGCTCCCTAAAGGAAGCCACCTCTCTGGATATTAGGTTTTGTGAACCTAAAAAATTTCTCCATTCAGTCCTCCTCTGGACACTACAAAAGCATGATGTCGTTTCATCAGAGCTTCCATCTTTTCATCTGTCCAATGGAGTTTGACAGTGACAATTCCTCCCATTGGGGTTTTTGTGAGTTATGAACTTGCAAAGGTATAAAGTACAAAGTCTTATATACATCATAGCAGTAAATGCTGATATCTGGGCCTGGAGAGATAACACAGTGGTGTTTGCCTTGCAAGCAGTCGATCCAGGACCAAAGGTGGTTGGTTCGAATCCCAGTATCCCATATGGTCCCCCGTGCCTGCCAGGAGCTATTTCTGAGCAGATAGCCAGGAGTAACCCCTGAGCACCGCCGGGTGTGGCCCAAAAAACAAAACAAAACAAAACAAAACAAAATGCTAGTATCTATGTCCTGTATTTTAACTGAAATTCAGTGTTTAGTATATAATTCAGCATGGATTTCCTAAAAAGAATAAACAAATAGCTTTTGCTTGGCAAGCAATAAAAATAGTGGGATAGGGTGGGGAGAGCAACTAAGACAATTTTTCCCTACAGCTTAAAACTAATTATTTTCTTTTCTTTTGTTGTTTTTTTTTTTTGTTTGTTTTTGGGCCACACCCAGTGACGCTCAGGGGTTACTCCTGGCTATGCGCTCAGAAGTCGCTCCTGGCAGGCAGGGGGGACCATATGGGAACCGGGGGATAGAACCGTGGTCCGTCCTAGGCTAGCGTAGGCAAGGCAGCAGGCATCTTACCTCCAGTGCCACCTCCCAGCTCCCAAAACTAATTATTTTCTGATTCATGCCACGTGGGTCAATGATTTCTCAACATGAAACCATAATAGTTTCTGGAGTAGACAGAATAATGATGCTTAGAGGACCACACCCTAGGCCCTGGAACCCTCACATGTCTTAGGTCACATGACAAGGAAAACTGAGGACATAAATAAAAGGTCATTATTAGTTGACCTCATAAGAGGCAGAGCCTCTAGAATAAGCTTCCAAAAGAAAGAGAGAGTTATCTAAAACTGTGTCTTTGTAAAATGGTCAGAGAGCTATATCACTGCTGGGTTGGAAGGTGAAGGAAGAAAGGCATAAACCATGACAGGTGGGAAACAATCTGAAGTTGGAAAATGCCAGGAATCATGCCAGCTTAGGTCTCTGATAGCAGGCATTTTAGCCCACTGGACCTCCATTTTAGCCCAGTGGGCCTACAACAGAGTGTCACCTTTAGAACGGGAGGATAATAAGTGTGTGCTGCTTTTAGCCACTACATTTGTGGTTGTTTGTTATGGTAGCAACAGAAAACTCATGCAGCTTCCATTCAAGAATTTGCCACTGATTTCTAATGAAAACATCTTTCAAGGTTGCTTATGATTAAAGGCAAAAGTTGTTTCTGTTACTCTCTATTGGGTTTCCAGAGTCACAAAAGCCCACATTGGGGAAAGTTGTAAGTCCCAAAAGATAAATAGGTAACCTAGTTAAACTAAATAGTATCATGGAGCTCAGAGGTAGGCATCAGGCTTCACCATAAAAACAGTACATCCTGGGCCATAGATCCCATGCTTGAACAGAAACCTACCAACATCTGGGTTATTTTTATCTGGTTGTTTTCTATCATGCCTATGTACTTCTAGTTTCAGCTTCTAAATTTGATTGATGATTTCATGCTCACATATACCAATAACTGAGAAACCTTCTGATGAATTAACAAATGAAAAGCTTTTTTTATTCTTTATGTCCAAATGTTACTCTCTCCAGAGCTCTGATTGCCTATTTACATCCTTCCATGATACCAGAACAACAGTAGAGTGGGGGAAAACCTACCACATCCCAGGGTGTTCTTAAGGTCATTCTTGCTAGTTGCAATGCGATGAAATCCTTCCAGACACCCAAACCATATCCTTGGAGTGGTGCCAAAACTGTCCCCTTGTAGGTAGATGATAGCAGTGTCTGCTGGGAATGTCTTAGAATCCAGATGAAGTTGGAAGGCACCACTTTGGATCAGATCTGCAAAGCGCCCTATGAGATTCTTGCCCACTATGGCTTCCTCTGTAAGACAGAACAGAAAAATACAGAACTGGTAACTCATTCACTGAAAGGATTCATCCTATGCAAGTTCTATATCCACCACCCCGTATGGTCTACTGAACCCACCAGCAGTGATCCCTTATCACAGAATCAGAAGTAAGTTCTGGGTGTGGCACTCAAACAAAAACGAATTAAACAAACAAAAAAAGAAATTGGTAGTCTTAGTAATAGAGATGCCTTTAATGTCCTTGATAAGGGGGACCTATCTATTACCTTCAGTTTTTATCGAAAGAAAAACTATGGCCACCAAGAATAGGACTGATTTACCCTTTGTCACAGAAGGTAAGATGCACAGTTAGGGTTTTAATCTAAGTCTCTGGTTCTTGTCACTTCTGTGGGTATCAATATGATCCCATGAGTAAAGGGAGCATGCCTTTAGCATGCCATACCTTTTGCCACTAAGTTAAGAGACAAACAGTGTTGACTGTTGACAAGTCAATGTCTCTGAGTTTCATTTCTCTTGCAATAGGTGAAGATTGGAAGAGAGAATGTGTATGATGGAAGCATTCAAGAGAGAAGATAGTCTCTAGGAAGTTGTCTACCCACTGTTGAGCTGACTCTTGATTGGAACTTTCGCTATTGGAATCTAGATGTTTCCTATGAAGAAAATAGATGATGCCACTTGGAATTGATTAGAGATATATTTCAGATGCAACAAATATTCCTGCTGCCACCAGCTACTACAAAGATAGCCAGAGACTTGTAAGGTTCTAGTGTAGGCATTACTGATACCAGATAAAAACCTCTGCTTTTGAGTATATAACTAAATCATCCAAACTCTTTCCACAGGAGTATGGAGAAGAACCCTCGTCCATGATTCCAAGGACAGGAAGAGTATCTGTAGGGTGGCAGAGATGGAGTTGGTCATCTGGGTTGTACTCTGGTCAGTATATTCCAGAATTTTCCATCATGGAAAAGAGGGAATATCTAGTCAGTGCTCACTCAAAGATATTTCGCCACTAAATAGTAAAAGAGACCCTGGTATGGTCTCCAACAACCGGTCCCAAATCTATAGATTCAATCCTGGCTGCCTCACAGCTATATTTTATTCTGCACCTTAATTTATATCTTTCTACTCTCTAAATCACTATCAGACCTGTCTTGTTTCCAATGGCATAAAAACTGTGTTAAATGATGAGTGGTCTGAAACATTTTATGATGGGAATGGAGCAATAGATAAGAGATCAAACAGCCTCTTCCACCCCACTTGTCCTCAAACCCAGAGCATCTATTAAGACAGGAGTTAATAGAGGGTCACAAATACACAAAGAGATGACAAACTTACCAATAATAAGTGGGTTATGAAGCTTCTGTTCATTTTTATAATAGGTTGCTCCCATATGCCATAATACTCACCCTACTCCAAGAAGGAAGACTCTATAAGCAGATTAAGAAACTGAGGCTGAGACTCAGGACTTGGACCTCTTTGAACCAGGGAACATACCTATGTCACTTAAGTCAGGTAGGGAAGGTGCTGGAACATCCTCAAGCCCCAGGCTCCATGTGATGTTCACACTCAATCGCTCTAAAGACATACAGTCCACCTGCACAGTAGCCTCATTGCAGACAGGAATGTTAATGGTGTTGCCCACAGCCTTCACCTGCACAGAAACAGCTGCCTTTATTTCCAGAACACAAAGCTAGGGTCAGCTTGCTGGCATCCAACATGCAGGAACAAGGACTTGGCTGATGATTCTACTTGTAGTCCTCCCTAAATCCCTGTTTAAGGAATACTACCTTCTGCATACCCCCATAAAAACAAGTTTATAGAAGTTAAGTAACCTGTACTGTGATAAAGCTTACAAAAGCATGAGTGGTATAAATGCCAAGATCTTTTCATGCACCAACTTTAGTGGTCCTTAGTTTAATACAAACTTAATCTTTTTCTGTTACATTCTCAGGGTAAAAAAGAACTTAGGTGTCCAAAGGGAAGATCACTTGCATCAGCATCCACTCTTGCAACTTTCTGTAATTTTTTACTCATTCCATGGACTCTCTTACTCAGGTCCTCCCTGGTCCTCCATGCTACATTCCATCTCTTCTGCACAAATCAAAATTGAACTCAGTTTCCACTGGAATCATGTCTACGGCAAGAGTATCTTGCTAAAGTCTGTCTTGACCACTTAAAACTATATTGTACTTTGTTTATATCTGATAGTACTCATAACTTAAAATTATACTCCTCTGTAGTAGGCTCTCAAATGTTTTAACTGGAATAAGTGAAGGAATGAAAGGAACATATTTGATTTTTAGGAAGAGTTGAAATGAACCTTGAATTCTCAGTGATGAGGAGCCTTGGACAACCACTCATCCACCAGGGAGAATGCTGTCATAATTAGAGATAAAGAAGGACAGCTGAGACTCAATAGCATGCTTATATCACTGATATTGTTGTCAAGTACATTTCTTTGTATATAAGATGCAACATACATCTCCTTTTATGCAGAGCTAATGTTCTGCATGTTGGTTTTATAAAAACCTGTCTTCTCCAAGAGTTATCCTTTCTTCTCGTTCTCTCTCTTTCCCTCTCTCACACACATATACAAACACATGCACATTCTTTTTTTTTTTTTGAAAAGTTAAAAATTCCTTAATTTTTTTATTCCTGGTACCACTACCACAATTTACAGGGCAATATACCTGATGTAATGAAAAGAAAAAGAAAAAGACAATGCTACAACAGATAAAAGACCTCAGGAATGTACATCTAATTGACACTACATTGCATTAATCAATAGCTGCACTTTTGCAAACTGTGGCTATGACAGTCCTGAACAAGAAGGGTTTCCTGTTTAAGCTGCAGTGACTTTTCTGACTATGGATCATCGCTCCTTCTGTGGCAGATTTTTACAGTTCCTCTAATGGATTTGGGACGACCGTCTCAAAGTAACCTGCAGCTTTCCTGACAACTCCTCGCTCTCTCTCCTGCTAAGAACTGTAGCCCTTTGCTGTTGAATTTTTAGAACCTTCTGCTACCATAGCCACCACTTCCACCACCAGATCCATAACCACCACCATATGGACTGCCCGAGCTTCTGCCACCAAAACTGCCCCCTTTCATGGGTCCATAATTTGATTGCTGTTGTCCACTATAATTTCCAAAATCATTATAGTTGCCACCACCACCATAGTTACCACCACCAAAATTTCCTTCTTCATTGTAACCATCATATCCTCCACCACCTCCACCATATCCACCTCCTTGGTTTCCGTATCCTGGTCCTCCACCACCATAGCCTCCTCTACTACTATAACCAGGACCTCCGCCATAGTTGCCACCATGACCACCAAATCCATTATATCCACCATCA
>PVKC010012199.1:0-24003 GCA_004027635.1 Crocidura indochinensis
TCTCCTCCTCCTCCTCCTCTCTTCCTCCTTCTCCTCCACTTCTTTTTTCTTCCTCCTCCTTTCTTCTTCATTCATTTATTTTATTTTAAACCTTCTGGTTTGCAAGATTATACTGAAGTGGTATGCATATTATGCTATCTTACAGCATCCAGTTCTTGTCCAGGGTGATCAGTTCCAACTATCATTGTCATAGTGGCCCTACTCTGCCTGAACAGCACTCCTCTGCTACATGAGGCAATATTTTCCTATCGTGGACTGGTTCTTCTGGACTTTGCCTCTATTGTGTCTGGATATTATTAGCATATTATCTTTTGTTTATATATTCAACAAATAAGTAAAAGCATCCTATGTCTATCCGCCCTCTGACTTATTTTGCTCAACATATCCATTTGTTTAAGCAAATTTTATTACTTGATTTTTCCTAACACCTGTGTAATATTTCACTGTGTACATATACTGCTGTTTCTTTATCCACTCATCTGTTCTCTGGCACTTGTTCTATGGTTATTGTGAATAGTGTTCAGTGACCATAGGAAAGCAAAATGTTTTTCTGCACTGTGTTTGAAGTCCTAAGGTACATTCCTAAGAGTGGTATTGTTGAATCAGATGAAAGATAAATTTCTATATTATGGGAATGTTCATTTTTTCCCAAAATTGTTGGACCAGTCTGCATTCCCAGCAGCAGTGAGTGAGAGTCTCTTTTCTCCCTCATCTATACCAGCAATGATTGTTCTTGTTCTTTGTGATGTGTGCCATTTTCTGTATGACATGATACTTCATTGTTGTTTTGCTTGCATATCCCTAATTATTAGTGATATTAAACATTTTTACGTCTTTTGCCATCTGAATTTCTTCTTGAAGAAATGTCTACTTATTTTTTTAGTTTTTTTTTGTTATTTGTTTTTGTAGATTTTTTTCTTGTTAAGCTCTCCTAGTGTCTTATATGTCTTAGATATTAACTCTTTATCATATGGATATTATGTAATCAGTTTCTCTCAATCCATGGGTAGTCTTTGTATCCTAGTCATCATTCTGTTTGCAGTGCAGAAGTTACCTTGTTTAATGTAGTCCAATTAATTTTCTCCTTACTTCCACTTGCTTGGCCAGTAGAGCTTCATCCTTGAAGATGCCTTTAGCTTAAATTTCACTGAGTTCCACCTACATTTTCTCTCTCTATGTATATATATATGTATATACATATACATATATATGTATGTATATACATATATATACATATGTATGTATATATACATATATACATATATACATATATATATGCATACACCTTGTGGTTTCAGGTCTGATATCAATACCTTTATTTCATTTTAATTTGACTTTTTGTTTGTTTTTGTTTTGTTTTTTGACCACACCCAGTGATGCTCAGGGGTTACTCCTGGCTATGCACTCAGAAATCCCTCCTGGCTAGGGGACCATATGGGATGCTAGGGAATTGAACCACAGTCTCTCCTAGGCTAGTGCAGGCAAGGCTTGAGCTACCACTCCTGCCCCTTGATTTGACTTTTATGCATGTCCTTAATTGCTTTGTGTTTTGACCACACCTGGTGATGTGCAGAAAGGTAACTTTTGGTTCTGCACTCTGGAAAGATTACCCTGGTAATACTTAGGAGTCCATTAGAGTGCTGAGAAACAAACTCTGGTTAACTTTGGTTATATGTAAGGCAAGATCTCACTATACCATCTCTCTGGCCCATTTTTTTTTAATTTTTGTGTATGTTGAATCTCTTTATGTATTCAATTTGACTCTTTTCTCCTATTAATATGTTAGATCAAATTTATTATTTTATCACTGAACCAGCACACAAAAATAATATAGAATAATAAGGAGAAATGTCTTCATTTCCAAAAAAAATACATTGCTGTTTCTGACAGATATATAGTATCTTCAAGAAACTTTCAGAAATAGTTATAAAATAAATTAAGTGGACACTGAGATAATAGAATAGTTGATGTTTAAATATAGAGACCACAGTATAGTTTTACTGTCTTTCCTTGTAAGGGGATTATATGAATGTATCTGATCAGTAATGGATATCATTCAAAGGGATGCAAAAAGTAGAAGCTTAGCTTTAGAATAAAATAAATTAAACAAACCTTGAAAAACTGTTTCAAATCTTTTAAGTTTTGGCTTCTTCAATTATGAAGAAAAAACAAATGTTTTTATATAATTAAGTATAGTTATATATGCAGATATATCCATATATAATCAGTTTGAGTAAAATAACCTAGGACCTCATACATATAAGGCAAGAGCTTTAGGATTTAATTAAGTAGATAGTCTTGGAAAGGTGTTTCAAATGCTCTCTGATTTTTAGTGCTTAATTCTAGAAGAAATAGCAAATAATTTTACATATATATTAAATGTAGCCATACATATACACAAACATATGTATTTATATACACACATGTGTATATATACATATATGTATATGTGTATGTATGTATATATCTACATATATGTATATGTGTATGTATATATATATATATATACACAACCAGTATTGGGAAAATAATCCAGGGCCTCACGCTTGCAAGGCAAGAGCTCTACTATAGAACTATATAGCGCAGCTATATGGCATTTGCCTCATGTGCGGCTGACCCAGGATAGACCATGGATCGATCCCCTGATGTTCCATATGGTTCCCCAAGTTAGAAGCAGGAGTAGCCCCAGAGCGTCACTGGTGTGGTCCAAAAACAAAAACAAATAAACTAAAGAATATAAAACTATATTTCTGACCAAGTAATTTGTATATTTTTCAAAAAAAAACATTTTTATTTGGCCAGCTTTCTTTGTCACTGTAACTGCTCTTAGAAATATGTATATATTAAGACGTCAAAGCATATGTCTATTTGTTTATGCTATGCTTTTTTTCTTCATTAAATTTTTTTCTTACCACTCTTCTCCCCTTTCCCTTGTGATGACTGGAGGTTGCAAAAGTGCCTGGGTGTGTGGCTCACACATTATCCATTGTAGTGCTTGAAGAGAATCACACATCACATCAGGGTACATCCATACTTAACCGTGGTGCTCGCCAACAGTTAAACTCCTTTAGTTTCAGTTCTTGCACAAGTACTCACCAGAGATTAGACCCTCTAGAGAAAACATATATTCTGGTTCTAGTGCTAACTGGGAATCAGTGTAGTCCTCACATTTAAAGGTTTCAGGAGTCATACTGCCTGGCAACAGTGCTCACACATGATTTTATTAGTGGTGTTCAGCAGGGGTTTTACTGCTTTGTAGTAAAACATGCTTGCTCTTACAGTTGGAAATCATTATAGTGCTCAGGATCACAAACAACAGAGATTCTAGGCTGAGTCCATAGAACTTCCAGCACTGAAGTCTGTATATGGTGACATTGTGTATTAAATATTATGACCATACACTAGCCAAGTGTCAGGCAGACATACTAAGTCTCTGTTCTGTGCTTCCAAGCTCTCTTGCTCATATACAAATCAGTAGTTAGAGAAATTGATTAATTTCACTTACAACAGGTTCCTATGACAAATGACTACAATGACTAGAAGAAGTGAAAAAAGAACTATCACGAAAAACAGAGCTTTATATTTCTAATGTTCAGATTCTGAGTTCATGTAAACAGATATAGGTAAACATAAAATATAAGTAAAATGTAATAAATTATGTACATATGTGTTGATGTATATACATATATATGCATATATACACACACAAAGGTGAGAGAGAGTGGGGGAGAGAGAGAGTAGGAGGAACAGCAGTGAAAAAACTTTAAAACAACACTTTCCTATCACCAAAATCTTATTATGTAGAACAGCTAGCTATACAACCATAAAATTCCAACATATATAGGATAATTTAGGTAGTTTGAATGTTCATCCTCTTTTCTGTTGTCGTTCTCTATTTCTTTGAAGCTTTACTCCCTAATGAAAAGCATATCAGGAAGGTATGCTTACTTGTAATATCTAACCTTCTAACCTATTATTTTTTTATTGTTTAAAGTTACTATTAGTGCAGAATTTCTTAACCTTTGCTTTTTTTGTTTACCTCTTAATCCAACCAACATCTTTCTTTAATTTGTGCAACACCCCCACTACTTTATTTTTTCTTACTCTACATTTTAAAAGATTATCTTTGATTATTCTGATTTTTATTAAATTTTTGTGTACTTTATAAATTCTACTTTGTAGTCATAGCAGTGGAGAGTAATATTCTTGTTTCTTATTTGCCTGTAACTAAAGCCATACTAAATGGAACGTTATCAAGCACTATAGGAGTAAAAGCTGATATTTATAGAAACTGGAAGTATATTATTCTTTTTATCATGATGTAATATATTTTCTTCCTCTTAGAAGTTCTCTTTTTAGAGAAATGTCATTTGTTAATTAAATTTTGTCCTATGATATTAATGTGTCATTGTAATTTTCTGAATCTTTCATTTGGGGTGTTTTATGAAAATATTAAACAATGTATTATAGTTGGATAAAAAAATACCTCCTGTATCATTCTTTTCAAGGAGAACCCATTGCTGTTCATCTCTGAAAAATAAATAACCTAAGATGAAGTACTTTAGGTCTTGAAATTTTAATTTTGGTTTTAGAGTGGAATCGTATAGAAATGAGTCCCAACCTGGTAGTTAAACTAGAATTTTTAAAGCTCAAAAATATTTTTAACTTGTGTATTCATATTAGCGTAATAACTTCACTAATAAAATGTCTGTTTGAAATTGAGCAACAAACAAATAATGTATATTTTGAGATGATAAATCATATTTATACCAGTGAAGATAAGTGAATTTCACTTTCAAGATGAACCCAGTAAGTTACGTGGATATCAGAACACTTTAAAAGGTCTTCTAAGTTGCCCTGCCTTATTTGTACATTACTGTCAAATAAAGCAGAGGAGAGCATATTTCAATATTTGAAATTCCTCCAGTGATGAATTGCTCATCTCTGGTCATTTTTCAAAAGTCATAAAATCACTTGATATATTAAAATTAAAAGCTTCATTTTTGTAGTCTGAAAATATTTCTGGGAATCTAAAGCACCCTGTTGTCTTTATATAAAGTTTTTACAATGTCCTTGCCATAGAGCAAGTACTTTACATTTTTGTCTCAGTGATGACGATAAAAAAACATGGACAGATGGGGGGAGCAGCTGGGCAAAAAAACAAAAAACAAAAAAACATGGACAGATCATCTCACTAGCTAGTCCTTTGTAGGAACACCTTTATTTATAATGGGTGATCATGATGAGTGCTAAAGTCATTGGCAGAAAAAATGCATGACTACCAGACTCTTGACTACATAAAACTCTTTCTTTAGTAAAATAAAATAGTCTTTACAATAAAACAAATAAATCTTTTTTAAAATGCTAAAAGTGGGGCTGAAGCAGTAGTGCAAGCGTGCTAGCCTTGAGTGTGCTAGCCTAAGAAGGACTATGGCTCTATTCCCAGGCATCCCATATGATTCCTCAAGCCAGGAAGGAGTTCTGAGCGCATATCCAGGAATAACCCTTAAAAGTCACTGGGTGTGACCCCAAAACAAAAATAAATAAATAAAAATGCTAAAAATATGGTAGAACAAGGATGGAGAGGTTTTGGTACTCTAGTGGAGGAAGAGGTTCAATTTTGTGTAGCACTAAAATCATAAATATCAACTATTCTGCGATGTTTCTTGAACTATAATAAAATGTGTGCAAAAAGTACAATAACAGAAAGGACTTTAAAAGCAAAATAGGACTTGAAAAGGACTTGAAAAGCAATATCTTAGAAAAATATGAGAAAGAACAGTATGTAAGAGAGAAGGAATCAAATACTCTGTTGCTAGTATTTTTTTTTTCATTCCTGCTATTTTTCTTTGTAGTGTTTCAGCAGTCAGCAGCTAAAATTCTAAGCAAAGTTTTGTCTAGTCTGCTAAAGCTTTGGAAACAAATATTAGAGTTAGAAATGATTAAAAGTTGGAAGTTTAGAACTTTTAATTATACTTTCTTTTAAAAAATGTTTTTTGGTTTTAGGGCCACATCCAGTGACTCTTAGGGGTGTTTACTCCTCGCTATGAGTTCAGAAATAGCTCCTGGCTTGGGGGGGCCATATGAGACGCCAGAGGATAGAAACACAGTCTGTCCTAGGTTAGCCACATGCAAGGCGAATGTCCTACTGCTACACCACCTCTCTGGCCCAGCTTTTTAAAAAATTATTAAAACCATTGAAATTTATTAGTTCTTTATAGATATATGATGTAGCAGAAACAATCTTACCATTCGTCGTCTTCCCTTCTCAATATCCCAGAGTACATCCCATGCCACTACCTCCGCCCCCCAGCTTGCCAGCACAACTGACCCATTTTATGTCTTATTATATAATTGTTTGATATGGGTCTTATATTTAGTTTTGTCCTTTCTTAATACCCTCAGTGAACCCTCAGTGTTTTTCTGTCCTGGAGATAGGTCCCCAGAAGTGGAATTGCTGGGTTATATGGCTGATCATATCTTAGTTTACTGAGAACCCTCCTGTTTTACAAATAGTTTGGACCAGGCAGAATTACCACCAGCAATGGAGGAGATTTCCTTTCTCATCACATTGCCACCTATACAAATTGTTCCCTATGCTTTTAAAATGTGCCATTCATTGGTGTAAGATGATATCTCATATTTATCTTGATTTAGATTTCCCTTACTTTCTAAAGGTACATTTTTATGGGTACTGGGAGATAACTCAGAGTTCTGGACTATATGCCTTCCATGCTGAACATAATTCAATTCCCAACACCAAAATCTCCAAGTACAACAAATGTAATACTGGTGGGAGCTAAATAGCATTGCAGCTACAAGCATTGATCTGTAGTCTGTCCTGGTAGGCTGGGATTTTTCTGGGAGTTGGTCATGAGGGGTCAAAAAATTGATTTTAAAACTTTACCCAAATTAAATTACTATTAAAAATAAGGTACATCACATAAAACCATAAATAAAACATCACAAAATATCTTATAAGAGGAACAAACTAAAATTTTCACCATTGTAAACTTGAAAACTAACTTCAATCAGCTCTATTACAGATAAGATTAACCTATTTTATTTATAGCCTTAAAACATGCAACTCACACATACAAAAAACCCTGCAGAGATGCTAGCATAATTCTCTAGCCTCTCAAATGCCAGTGCTATTGTAAATAGCACTGCAATAAATATAGATGTGTAGAAGGTATTTTCAAAATTCTGGCAAATAAGATCCAACACCTCATAAAGAAGGTCATACACCATGACCAAGTAGATTTTATTCCAGGAATGCAAGGATGATTTAACATACATAAATTAATCAGCATAACACAACATTTCAATATTATTATA
The DNA here is from genome assembly GCA_004027635.1 of Crocidura indochinensis. Taxonomy (NCBI): domain Eukaryota; kingdom Metazoa; phylum Chordata; class Mammalia; order Eulipotyphla; family Soricidae; genus Crocidura; species Crocidura indochinensis. The sequence goes on from PVKC010012199.1 coordinate 7,339, forward strand.
TATTTTATGTTCTTTATATTCTATATTCAATTTTATATTATAATATATTTTATATTCTCTTATCTATATTTTGTCATGTGACAAAATCTGTTAGTATGTATACTGACTTTTGACTGAACAATAAGCATTGTATGAAAAAATGCCCAACAACAAACTGAAAGGGTAAAGAAACTATGGTACATTTACAGAATGGAATACTATGCAGTAGTCAGATAAAATGAAGTCATGAAAATTTCCTGTAATTGGATGGACATGGAAACTATTTTGCTGAGTGAAATAAGTTAGAAGGAGAGAGAGAAATACACAGAATAGTCTCACTCATCTATGAGATTTATTTATAAAAATAAAAGATTATTGGAATAATACAAAGAGACAATAGAGATGAGGGCTGCATGGACTGGCCTACAGTATGAAGCTTATCACACAGAGTGGCGAGTTCAGTTAGAGAAATAATTACACTGACAACTACCATGACAATTGTAGAGAGTGAGAGAAATAGAATGCCTGCCTCAAATACTGGCATGGGAGGAGGGAAATGGGGGACAATGGTGGTGGGATTATTGCACTGGTGAAGGTGGATGTCCTTTTTATGTCTGAAACCAAACTACAAACGTGTGCAATTATGGCATGTAAGTAAATATATTAATTAAAACAGTTTCAGTAATTAATGATCTTGATATTTATACAGGTCAAAGGATAGAGTGTCTTCTGATTCCATCTTACCATTAGATGATGAGGTAGGGCAACCTGCTCTTAGATCAAGTTGTTGCTGTTTCTTCATTGTCAGGATGTCATCAACCTGGCTCAAGTTGGTGCACAGAGGTATTAGGAAGCACTTTAGGGGAGTTTGATTTCTGGTGCTGTTGCAGGGAACTGTATAGATTCCAAGGAACTCGGGTTCGTGGTTAGACTCCCTGAAAATATGGAGTCAACATCCAAATCCTATGACAAATGTTCAGGTGGGAGGCATGACCTGTATAAAAACAAAATCACTAATTACAGAAGACTTAGAGAACCGACTGACAGAACTTTTCTGGAACCAAAAAGAAAGACCCTAGCCTAGGCTTTGTGCAAAAGCCAAAATCTCTAATTCTAGAGGTATGACTTTGAAAAAGGTAACTGAGCAGAACTTTTGGAACATTAAGGAAAGACTATCCTAGGCTTTGTCTTAGGATCTCTGCAAAAAATTAATACCACTAATTACACAAAACTGACTACAACAACCATGATGGAGCAAAACTCCTGGAACCATATAGACTATCTAGACTTCACCTTAGGATCAGTGCCAATACCAAGATCTCTAATTACAGAGGACTAATTTTGACAACCACAACTGAGCAGAACATTTCCTGGCACCATAAAAAGAACTTGGTGTTCAACAATGATTATGTCCAGAGCCTGTAGTTGTTCCCATGACAGTATATTTCAAGGGTGGAGAAACCCTGCATCTCTTAGGTCAAGAAAGGTCCCTTTCTAATTTCCTCAATACTTATTGAGCCTATGCAGAAAAACAAACAAAACAAAAAACAAACAAACAAAAACACAAAACCCTGCCACACCAGCTCCCTTTTTCTTTTTTCTTTCTTGTTGCTGTTTTTGCTGTTTTTTGTTGTTGTTGTGTTCTTGTTATTGCTTGGTTTGGTTTGGGTTTTTCTTTTTCTTTCTTTCTTCATTTGAATTTATATTTATAGCTTCTAGATGGGCTCCTCCCATTTTTTTCCCAAGAGAACCACAGAACTTGAAACATCTTGTTCTACATTATAAATTGATGGGGGTGGGGGAGTGTATAGCATCAGGAGCAAACAGTTGCATGAATATTGAGTGGAAATAAAAATTATCAGACCTAAATACCAAACTCAAAGTTAATGACAATAAAATCATGATACCTAATCTACAACAAGCTATACACAAAATGGACCTGTTATATTAGCAGTCCAGTAGTATATAAAGAAGGTATGAGATTTATGCTGGGAACAGAAGTGAAGGGAGGACAACACTGGTGGTGGGAATAGGCCTAGTTCAATGTCACTATGTACCTTAAATATAACTGTGAAAGACTTGTAATTCACATTGGTCACAATAAAAATTATTTAAAAAATTAAAAAAAAAGGTCCCTGTGCCTGCCAGGAGCAACTTCTGAGCGAATAGCCAGGAGTAACCCCTGAGCATCACCGGTGTGGCCCAAAAACCAAAAAAAAAAAAAAATTAAAAAAAAAGAATGTTGTAAGAGACCTACAGTAGATTCAGATTTTTCAGTTATTAAAAAATTTATAAATAACCATAATAAATATTTCTAAGAATACAGTTAAGAAGATGGAAAAATCAGCTAAAAATTAAATAGAAAGTTTTGGATTAAAACTTATAATCAGCAAAGGCAAGAGTTGAATATATAGAAACAATAGGAGACCCAACAAATATTCTTATAATATATGGAAATAATAGGGGACCCAACAAATATTCTTTTATGCTTTTTTCTTTCATCAATAGAATATTGAATTTTTAATTTTTTATTTAAACCATTGTGATTTAAAAAGTTATTCACAGTTGGGCTTTAGACATACCCTGTTTCAGGACCAATCTTACTACCAGTCTCAACTTCTCTCCAGCAATTTTCCCACAGTCTATCTCATGCCATCACCCCTACCCCAGACTTCCATTACATAACAGGCACCCCTTTAAGTTTGGTTAAAGTTTGGGTCTCATGTTTTATTGTTTTTGACTCTGGCTTAGATATTTAGATCTGCCATTTCTTAACACCAACAAAACACCTAAACCATTTTGCTCCTGTTCCTCATCATTTTATATGTGTCTTTCTCCTCCTCCACTCAATTTATTTCCTTCTTCTCACCTTATTCTGCTGTGTAGAGTGTCCTAAAAAATTTAAGTCATTGCATTTCTTCATGTAGTTTAGAATATAGGCTGAGGCATGAAATTTATTATTTCTCTGCAACAGCTGAAATAATAACTAAGATATAACATTCAATTGTATTTGTTTAATACATTGATTGTGGTTTGCCAAGAAGCAAATAAAAAGTCTAGAAGATAATAAAGAAAATACACAGTTCTAATTATTTACTGACAGAAGGGCAGCGAAGGGTGAAGACTGGAGAGAACTGCCATTTCCTCAATCAAACCTTTACTCAATTTGTTCTGTTATTTGCCACTTCTACTTCCCTGAGTTACCACCATGATAATGAGACCTCTGGTTGGATATGGGGTCAGATGGTTGTAGATAACCGGTGGGTATGCACCTGCTACACAATTTTGGGCTACCCAGGGGAAGACCAAGTTGTTAAGTTAAAAACTCAATAGGAAACTGATAGAACCAGTAAGTGTTATGATAAAGTTTTTCTCATTTTACAAAGTGCTTTTTATTGGAACCTCTTGTGGTGGAGTCACAGGAAAATAACTGCTTTTAGAATCATTTGCAACCTTGTAGTAGCCCAAGAGAAAATTATTTTAAATGATCTATTTTCCCTCCCAAGAGATAAGACTCTCAGTTTAAGCACCAACAATGTAGTTTATAATACTTTTGTTTTCAAAGGTAGTTGGCATTTGGAAAAAGTCACAATGATTGAAAAAGATGGCAGGAAAACAAATGGTAAAGAGTAGCAGGAACCAAATAGCCTATGCATTTTATAAACAATAAATCTCACTCCATAGTCTTTATAGCTTTTCTGCATACCAGCACTTTCAACTTTCCATAAAATGGTAAATGGGAAGAGGATTTGCTTTATACTGTAAGCTTGATGATAAGATAATTCTATAAGGGGAAAAAAAGCTCAAGTAATATATCTTTAAGAACTCTCGGAATGAAGCACAAAGATTTTTTACTTTGAGATCTACACTGAAGTGCAGTGACCATTCATTGATGACCCATGAATTTAGCCTGAAGTTTGGTCTATTTGTTTGGATTATCAGTGCACTGTGAGTGTTGTACCTATAAAATGGTTGTGTGCTATTTACTCTGAATTTTCAAAAGATCTAAACAAAGGACTCTGATAGGATGGTTTTGAATACTTAATCCAGAGCCAGCAAAAACAGATACATTGGAGGTTCTAGCAAAGATTCACTTCAAGAAGAGAAAAGATCATCTGATAGAACTGTGGTCTCTTCTGAGTCAGCGCTTGCAAGGCAAAGGCCCTACTGCTCTACCACTTGAACCGCCACTCAGGTCTCCTCCCTTTCTTCTTTTCAAATTGATATTTATAATCTTTAGACGACTCCTCCCAGTTTTTTTGTTTGGTTGTTCTTTTCTTTTTTCTTTTTCTTCTTTCTTTTTTTTCAAAACAGAACCACATAACTTGAATCATCTTGTTCTGTCTCATAAATTGAGGGGTGAAAAATGAATGGTACCAGAACCAAACAATTGTATGAATATTAAGTAGAAATTAAAAAGGATCAGATTTAAACACAAAACTCAAAGTCAACGACCATAGAATCGATACCAAATCTTCAACAATCTATACACACAGGGTACCAGTTATACCAGCAGTCCTGGGGGCAAAGGAGTGGGATCCTGGTATTAGGGGTCGAGAGAGGACAACACTGGTGGTGGGAATACCCCTGATTTAATGTCACTATGTACCTTAAATATTACTGTGAAAGATTTGTAATTCATGTTGGTCACACTAAAAAAGTATTAAAAAAAAGAAAAATGAAAAAAAAAAAGAATCCCAAGGATCAAATAAATGTCACACTTCCCTCATTTGTCTAAAATAAAGGCTAATTAGAATACAAAATTGTTGGGGCAGGCGAGGTGGGTGGCACTAGAAGTAAGGTGTCTGCCTTGCAAGCACTAGCCAAGGAAGGACCGCAGTTCGATCCCCTGGCATTTAATATGATCCCTTCATGCCAGGGACAATTTCTGAGCTTAGCCAGGAATAACCCCTGAGCATCAAATGAGTGTGGCTGAAAAAAAACAAAACAACAACAACAACAAAAAAAAGAATACAAAATTGTCAAAGGACAAAAGCAGCCCTAATGATACAGAGGATACTTAGAAAAATTCTCTTGTTTCATAGATATAGCACTATATTTGATTATTTAGGAATAACCTTTGAGCAAAAGAGGAAACCTATTTCATTCTATGGTTTCTACAAGTCATATTGTCTAGAGTCTCAGCACTTCCAATTCACTCCATCTAGGGAGAGCCATTAGATGAACGCTTAGAATATTGCAAAAAATATTAATTATGCTATATTCTGAGTATCTATTTTTCTTGGTTATTTTTTAACATAATTCCATTTATAAACATGATTGCTTTAATTACTTAAAAGAAAGTCCTCTTTTGTTGAAATGTGGGTTTGAGAGAAGAGTTAATAGGAGTTCATGACTTGAACACTGGTGATAGAACACACACACATATGCACATGCATACACAGAGATACACACCAGGAAACTAAGCAATTCTACTTGAGTCTTCTATAGTTATTTGTTTTATTCCTTGAAGACAGAATCTTACACGTCAATAATGTATGATAACAACTAGGTAAGGGGACTGTTTTTAGTCACTTGGAGTGTCATGGTATAATTTTACCTCTCATTATTTCAACTGAAGGTAGCACTTAGGTGATCATTAGTGATTAATAGAGCCCTCCATTGCTTAGAGATGATCTAAGATATTTAAGGAAAGCATTTAGTTCAGATTGATGGTTTTTCTATCTTCACACTGCCTCTAAAACAAAGCAAAATGTTACAGTGAACTGTATGAAAAAATATTTTCTACATATTTATTGGAAACTGCAAGCAACAATAAAGCAGAATTTTGTCTCTCCAGGATAGCTTCTTTTCCCCTATCAAAAGAGAACAGTGCTTGCAAAGACTGAGTAAAAGAGTCTTACAGTTTTCAACACCTTCACTCTCTTTTTATGTTTTGTTCATAATGGCACTGTCTGGCTTGATACATTGATTTTTATGCTTTCACCTGCTTGTTGTCATTCAGGTGCTAAACAAGGAGAATGAATATGTATAATTCTCTCAAGAATGCATTAGAATGACCCATCTTGGCATATTTTATGACACATCCCACCAGACCTTTGATTATTTTGTGAAGTTGGCATTCAAGTTATACTGGTTAGCTTTTGATAGCTTTTGCCAACTTCCTCTGAGCATATGATTAATCAGTGCAATAAAATAGGATACTCTAAAATGCAGGATTGATGCATGGCTAAGGATTTTAAAACTTTCATTCCTTTATCAGTCATTTGAGACATTTTTAGTGGCTCGTTATGGGAAAGTATTTTAGGAAATCTTCTTTTTGATCAATGTACCAGTATTGTATAGCTTCTCTGAGGAGAAACAAAACCTTTGATTTTGATAAATTTTCTTTCTTTCAGAACGAGAATGTAGTATTTTCTTTTTGGAACATTGTCAGTGTCTTTTGATAAGCAATAGAGAGAAACCAATAGTAGCCCAAGATTCTTAAACACACTTAAAACTTAAAAACACTTAAAACACACTTCTTGAGGGGCCTGGGAAATAGCATGGAGGTAAGGCATTTGCCTTTCATGCAAAAGGTCATCGGTTCGAATCCCGGTGCCCCATATGGTCCCCCGTGCCTGCCAGGAGCAATTTCTGAGCATGGAGCCAGGAGTAACCCCTGAGCACTGCCGGGTGTGGCCCCCCCCAAAAAAACAAAAAACAAAACAAAACAAAACAAAAAAGACTTCTTGAGAAACAAGTCTGGTATTGAAAAAAAAGACTTTTCTGTATAGCCCTAAAGATGTTACCAGAAAAAAATATACTGAAACCTAAAACTCCTCAATTAAAAATATTTTAGTGTTTCATTCAACACATTCTTTTGGGGAGAGAGATGGAACTGTACTATAATAAAATATAGAACAGTAAATATTTTAAATAATGTGCCTGTCGTGGAGTCAGGCAGGGAGTGGGATGATGGGAGCATGGAAGGAATACTGTGACACTGGTAGAGATAGGTTGATACTGGTTTTGTAACATTGGAAGCTTGAAACTCATTCATAAATGACTTTGTAAATCCCTTTGTCTTAAAAATAACAATTTTAAACTAAATTACAAAAATTATAAATGGTGGAAGGCCACATGTCAAACATATCTACTCTTCTTATCTCCTCAATGAATTTATATGTTTTGTTGAGATTCTGTGTCTTAAAATGCTATTAATAATGTTTTCTTAATACACAATTCCACACTTAACTCATCAATATTCTTTCCTCCCAAACATTCCCAGGCTTTTTTCTTTGAATCCTTCCCTCAATGAAATTTTTTGGATCAGTTTTCCCTTTGTGTTGCCTTTGAACTTTTGTTGTTACCTTTCTTTGTGTCCTTAAATGCTATATATAATACAGATAATTCTTTATCTATAATTTCTGGCGGACTTGAATTAACATTATATCCTTTAGTTCCATACAGGTTGCGGCAAATTACGTGATGCTGTTTTCTCTTAGAGCTCTATACTATTACATTGTGGCTCTATACACCACAACTTCTTGATTTATTTATCTGTAAGAGGTAATTTGGGTTGTTTCTTTTATCTTAGTTATTATACTAATTGTATCCATGAACATAGGTGTGAATATATCATTTCAAATTAATGTTTTGTGTTTCGGGGATAGTATGCCAGTAGATTTTATGGGAAAAGAAAAAATGTTTATGAAGATTAAACTTAAAGAAAAAATACCTTGCCAAAAGATAATCTTTGTAAATAATAGCAGTGAATGTTTTACACTTATTAGATACATTAATATCATGAATATTTTAATGCATGATCATATTTAGCCTTTTAAATCATAATTGCATTCCAGTAACTGGATAAGATTGTCTAACCTATATATCATCCTATTAAATATAGGATATCAACACATTGCTCCTCCAAACTTCTATTCTCTTTAGTAATTTGGAGTCCTGAATTGCAATATCAGTGACAGTTTTAGCTTAGAAGAATAATTTTGGATATTTTTTAATCTTCTAAGTTTTGAATTTGGTTGAATATTTGATATTTAATATGGCATCTATGCTGGTGGAATTGATTGTATCACTACTGGATCTCAAGTAGATTTTAAAAATCTGTATTTTAATTTTTTATGTCAAGTGAATTATAATTATATAACTATTTGATTGTTCATCTTGGGCCAAGAATGCAGAAAAAATGTCATATTGAAAACCAAGAACTTGGGGCTGAGAGATGCACAGTGGTAGCACATTATGGTCCCCCGTGCCTGCCAGGAGTGATTTCTCAGCAGAGAGCCATGGAGTAACCCCTAAGCATCACTGGGTGTGGCCCAAAAACCAAAAAAAAGAAAAAAAAAAGAAAACGAAGAACTCTATGGTAATTATGGAGTAGTTTAAAACATAGAACAGGATTATATGAGCCTTCATATTACTACAGTGACAGTAGATTTAGACAGGAAGCACCTTATTGACTGAAGTAAGAAGACTCACTCTGCTAGTTGATGGCTTGGTTGCTGAAATGGTTCTTATCTATAAAGGGGTCATTTCATGGAGAACCTGGGAATGAGCAAAGAAATTTTAGACTTTAAGAGGGGAACAACTGCTGAATATCTGACTGTTTATTTTTCTCTTTCAAAAATTATTAGAAGGAGGTAGAAAAATTACTATATTATATTAAAAAGTCGAGATATTTTTAATAACAAGAGAATAATTTTATTTCCTAAAATCAGATATACAGGACTCCAAGCAAAGATTAAAAATAAAAATCTTGAACTACTTTGCCAACTTAAGTTGTTACGCATTGAAAGAACTAACCATAGCTGAAAAAAAATTATTTATCATAGGAAAACGATGTCCTAGCTAAATTAAGTATTCACAGATTTCTGTCTTTTGAGCTCATTTTCCAGATCTATACTCTAACACAGCCAAGAATACACTAGAATATATCCAGAGAAGAAATAAGTACATTGGGGAATTAAATGGAAATGATAAAAATCACTCATACTTCTTTATTAAAATAATTAAATATGAAGTGGAATGGAGAGTGGTGATAAATTCTAATAGTAATTGAATTGGCACTTAGGAGTTACCTTATCTTCATTTCCACAATTCAAAACTCCCCACAGTGTTTTCACTCAGTCCACATCATATTAATTATCCTCTCATCTACCATCTTGTTTGTGAGCAAAATAGTACGCATAAAGAGGCTTCCAGCTATCCTAATAAGGTTTAGTAAGCAGTTATTCCATTTCTTATGAAAATGTCATCTATTTCTCTAGTATAAAAGAAACACGAGCGTGCATAAAACTGCCATGAGGGTTTTCCCTTCCTGCTTCATTAAAAAAATTCTGTTTTATATAATTCAGGAAAATGGACTACCTTCTATTTTGGGGGTGAAAATCTTGAATTTTTATTATTGCCTGGCCCCATCTCCAAAATTATATAGTTTTCTATAATAAAATTTTCTATTTTGTGTATATATTTACAGATTTGCTTTATTGCATGTTTTTCATGAAGAAAATGTGCTAAAATCTAGTGTGAAAGTGTAGCTTTTCAAAAATTATTCTTACCATGGACATTAACACAGTTTTCTGTTTTATTCCAAAGAACAAAAATCTAGTAATCTAGATTTTCAAGCCATATAGTTTTTTTCTATTATTATTGTCCTTTATCTTTGGCTGGTGAATATATTGAAATTTTATACTTATTCACATTTTTCTTTTCTTTTCTTTCTTTTTTTTTTTTTGTTTTTGGTTTTTGGGCCACACCTGGTGACGCTCAGGGGTTACTCCTGGCTATGCGCTCAGAAGTCGCTCCTGGCTTGGGGAACCATATGGGAAACCGGGGGATCGAACCGCAGTCCGTCCTAGGCTAGCACAGGCAAGGCAGGCACTTTACCTCCAGCGCCAACGCCCGGCCCCCACTTATTCACATTTTTAAAATTTTTTAAATATGGACCGATTTTTAATTTAATTTACCTTGATTTGGTCAATAGAAAGAAATAATTTGAAGACTGAGGGTTATGCTAGCATGCATCCCTGTTTTTCTTGTCACTGTTTAAACAGCTCCAGAAAAAATAATGAACTAAATTTAACCTAAGGCCAATTAGTAAATTAATTATTGTGTAGGGGGGCAAACCGAAATAATAATAGGCTACATTGTCTTTGAAACTGACCTATAGCTTCACCCTTCCCTTTGTCAACTTGTGCACAATTTGTCATTTGAAATTACCCTTGTTCACTTTCAGCATTACCTTTAATTTCATTGTCCAGCATATAATGATAAAGACTTAATTTGAGTTAAACTACTGAGAGTTATGTTTATATATTAATTTCTCTCTAAATCATTTGATATTATTATATCTCAACATTAAAATCTTAGCATTATTTGTTTTATTTATGGGACCTTGTAGGTTACAAAATGATATAATGGCCTGCCCTACAAACAGACTGGCAGGGGGAGAGGGGCAAATCAGAAGGGAAACTGGAAAATTGACAGCACAACTTGAACCTGGTGAATGAATGGGGTTTGGAACATTGTATGACTGAATCTAAGGCATCAAAAACTTCTTACTTGTATTTCATGGTGATTCAATGGAAACCATTTTTTAATGATATAAGAGTAAGAGTAGAAGATTGTCGTAGAAGGATATATTTTGTCAAACATTGCCTCAGATACTAAATTGTATCAGACCAAAATCATAGAACCTATTTTGGAGAAGATAAACACAATTTACTTCTTTTATCAAGATAAGCTTTGTATCTATACTACTAATCTACCTGTATAATTACTCTTTTGATCTAGATGTTATTTTTGGCCATTGTTATTTGATTTATCGTTCTTGTTCTTTATCTTTAATTTTTTTGTCCTTAATCCTAGACTAATATAGTATTTGACTACAAATAGATTTCAGTCTTGTCTTTGATTTCTACATTTTGAATGTATCAAAACATATATGAAGTAGCCATGTCTATATTCTGATATTTCATTAAGCAGATACTGGAATATGCCAGATTTCTCAAAAAGAATTTTAGAATAAGGAATTGGAGCAATATTCCAGTAGTAAGGTGCTTACCTTGCATGAAGCCGACCCAGGTTTGTACTCCAGTGTCTTATATGATTCCCTGAGCTGTCAGGAGTGATTCCTAAGAGCAGAGCCAGGAGTAGCACTTGAGTACTGCTCTGTGTGACCTAAAGACAAAAATACATAGAATAAGAAACACTTATTTCATGTTTATAAGCACTTTAATCTTTAAAATGTTTAGTATAACAGGGTGGTTTCAATATAATACAATATGTTAATTTTACTGTCTTTCAACCCAAAACTTAATGTTCCCTAAAGAAAACATGATTTAAATTTTTTTGTAGAAGGCAAATGCTTTCAAGGAAAGCTCCTTACCTGCTATACTCTCTCTCCAGACCTAGATACGAGTATTGTCAAGTTGCTTTATTTGATAATCTATATTTATTAAGTTAGTTGTCTAGTTCTCTAATTCAAACTTACAATCTTGACTAGACTTACTTAACATGATAGGAATAATACAGATGTCATAGGAAACAAAACTGTAAATGTATAGAATGAAAAATTTAATAGCAAATAGTGCAATTAGCTAATGAAACTGCACTGAGTATGGCAGTACAATAGTAAAACTTGCAATGGTGTGGGGAAAATAAAGATATATTATACATGTTAAATCCTACAAATGAGAAGGGTGAAAGTTATAAAAAAAAACTTATATTCTGGTATAGGAAAATCAGCTTAGTGAAAATTGAAAATGTATGTAATAAAACTAATTCAGGCTGGATATTATTCTTGTGTAAAAAAGATAAAATCATGTTAAAGTTTGATTGTAAAATATTAATGTGCTAAACCATCATAAAACTTCACATATGCCCTTTAGCAATAGCATTGTTAATAATGATAAAAACTTATTTGCAGATTCTTCTTTTATGAACTCTGGAAAAAGAAAATCTGAAATGATGAATGTAGACATCTAATGGTGTGAAAGATATAAAATGGTGAAGGTTAATGAGGCTACTGGTTTCTTGATATTTAATTGTGACCCCATATCAAGGTCCTCTGTTGTCGAAGAGGAGTGAATCTGGGTAAATAAGTAAAGTTTGCATCTGATAAAACTAGACTATACATAAGTCTATTACTATATTGCTTTCTGATAGCCCAGAGTGCTTTTTGAATTACACATTCCTTGTTCCACTGTAAAATTATAACTACATTCTTGGATTTTCTCTTTCCAATAAAACATGACTTAACCAAATAAAATTGGGAATTTATCTTAAAGTTTATTCACTTTTGATGTTATTATATTACTAGTTCTGAATTGTAGAGGCTAGTATAGTTGAAATTCTGATAGCCCAAGGTACTGTTTATGTATATCTTACATAGTAAGAAGAAATGAACTAGAGTGAGGACAAGCGGATTTATTTACAAATTCTTATATCATTTGTTATAAGATTTTGATTAGTTTATTAAACCTTTGAGCTATGCATTCTTAATAGGAAACGTACATACATATAAAAATGAATAATCTTGTTTACATGCATTTTGTGAGGTCTATAATGAAGTATCTAAGATTATGTAATGCACATGTACTGAAATGTAATTATTATTTTTAAATACTTTATTATTGTTTTTTTAATTCAGAAATATCTACTACCTGACCTCCCACATGTAGTTTAGTTCACTTTTCCATTTATTTTCCCTCTTATGTTTAAGTAAATCCTATTATGCATGAGTTGATCCCAAAATTATAACTGATTTCCCCCACTAGTCATTCCTCCACTAGTCCATAATACGTTGCATCCTCTATTTCTTTCTAAATTACTATTAAAGTTGTATTTGTGTATCTAGTTTAATTATGCTTTATTTCCCTCTTGATAATTACAATGACTTGTATTACTCTCATTTCTTACCACACCTAAAAAGTTTAGATTATTAACGTAGTATCTAATATCCTTTTTAATTTAGAGATAAGCCTTAATAAATCATGATTAGCATAAAGAGATCTATGGTCACATCATCATAAAACCTATTTAGATCAAGTTATCAATAAATATAGCCTTTAAAATAGGATATTTAAGATTAATATAAGGAAATACTTTTGACATGCTAAATTAATATATTGTTAAAAATTAGTTTCTAAATATTTTTAAATTACACTACATATTTGGAAAAAGTCCATTGACTTTGATTCGATTCTTCATTTAATTTCATGATCCATATATTTATTTATCTTGCAATTGATTTGTTTTTTGATACAGTGAAATTCCAGCAGTTGTACTCTCATTGCTAACCTCTCCTTTTATTTTAACTTGATTTTCAAAGAAAAGTTTGTTAATAGAAGATATGAGGAAATGCTTTTATTTAGTTATGAAATAAAAGTAAAAGCAGAATTGGATAGATAATAGTGTGGGTAAAACAACCTTGTGCAAAGACGACTCAGGTTCAATCTCTTGTCTCACATAGGGTCTCTCAGCACCACCAGCAGTGATCACCGAGCCAGGATTAAGCCATCAGTTGTGGCCCAAAAGTCAAAAATAAATAACTATAGGATAGACCATAAAGATTTAAATTGATAATAAGTAATGAAAATATGTTCATTAGCTCACATGATTAATGAAGCCAATAAGTTACAGGATCAGCCAGAGGATCAGAAAACTGATAGTGAAATGAACACTGAAGGCTCTCAGGGGTTACTCCTGTCTCTGCACTGAGAATTAACTCCTGGCAGGCTTTGGGGACAATATGGGATGCAGAGATCAAACCTGGGCAGCAACAGGCAAACATCCTACCCACTCTTCTATCTCTTAGGTCTGTGGTATATTTTTTATTTATATTCATTAGATCAAATGCACTTTATTCTTGTATGAGAAAAATACATTTCTAGACACTTTTCTGATAACTAATGTAAGGTGAATGATAGTATGTAAATATTTTCTAAACTCTTCTTATACTGTTTTTGGAAAACGAATATGACTAAGTAGAATAATTCAATTTCTACAGTCAATATTTTATTTCAAAAAATAACAAAATACATATAAGCCTTACTTTGGAAATATTATTCTAGAATCTTTTTATTACCTACAGACTTGTTAAGTCAAATTCAATGACTAGATACTCTGAGTACAATATAATAAAGAAAAGATAACAGATTTTTCATTTAAAATGTCAACATAAGAGAATAGAAACATTTTGTATTTTAGATCATTGGGTATCTTATCTAAAATTCCAGAATGAGACCAATGTCAAAGCAAATATTTTCAGTAATTTATTAATGATATTTAGAAAAATAGAGATTCGACTTGCCATTGCAACTTAACACACTTCTGTATGTGTTCCTAATGTTCAATAAATCAAAGAGCATAAACATAGAGCATATTGGTTTCAGAAAAAGGGAGAAATTATAAAACTTTCTTCAAGTATTCATCCCTCCTTTCAGTCAGACTTCTTAACTGTGGAAAATTACAATGAACAATATACTTACCATTACTTAGAAAGTAGACCTTGAGACTTCCTGTACTATTGAAACTAGTTCCACTAAACTCAACTCTTTTTAAAAGTAAAATAAATGAAAACTTCATAGAACTTAACTTATTTGAAATCTCAGCAACATTTAACACTGCCAATGACCTCCTCCTTTATGAAATACTTTCTTCTCTGAACCTAAGGGATAGCATATTCCCCATATCCCTGGTTATTCTTTTTACAGGCATCCTTTTTTTTTTACCTAAAGATCAAATGTTTATTTTACTGAGGGTTCTGCCTTCTTCTTGAGTTATATAATTTTCCAATGGGAAATCTCATTCAACATTTATATGCTGATGACTCCTAATCAAACAAAACCTGAGTTTCAGGCTCAAAACTCTTACTGACTTTAGAATATGTGAATTTTCCTGCCCTATTTCAAACTTAACATGCCTGAAATTTAACTTAAAATATTTATCGACTTATCTTTTCTTCATTTCAGTAACTGCTCATTTGCTTGTACAACTTACTAGATAATTTTAATAATATTCTATTTATAATGGTATTCCAAATTCTTGTTTATTCTACTTAGATTTGTGCTTTCTCTCTTTCTCTAAGTTTCTCATTTTCTGTCTTTTTCTATGATATATGTTTGTATATATGTGTGTGTACATACACAACATATGAAACTTAAATTCCCTTTTTAAATATATTGTATCCTGAGCCTGGAGAGATAGCACAGTGGTACGGCTTTGTCTTGCACGTGACCAACCAGTACAGACCCGGGTTCAATTTCTGGCATCCCATATTGTCCCCTGAGTCTGCCAGGAATGATTTCTGAGCACAGAGCCTGGAGTAACACTCTGAGCACCGTTAGGTGTGGCCTCAAAACCAAAATAAATAAATAATATTTAAAAAATAAATATATCATATCCCTTTCATATCTCGAAAATTAAAGTGCATAATATAATAGTTTAGTTGTATTTTGTTATGCACAAATTAGAAATCAAATGTAAGCAACGGTCAGCAATAGAGATGTCTTTGATGTTGAGGCAGTTACTTCATAATGTTGTCCCATTTCAGTGTTTATCGAAAATCTGACCACTAGTATCTTTCCACCTGGATTATAACAACATCGTAATAGTATTTTTCATGTAAATGCACACTTTCTTTTTATTATTTACACTCTAAATAGATTAGTCTAGAAGTTTTTGAGAATAAAAATGAATGAAATACTTATGTATTTAGAGGTAAATCTTTTTAGAATTTTGAATTACAGAAGTCTTATTCCCAAATAATATTTAGCTAGTTCTTGGTTAGCTTGAAAAAAAATCTTGAAGAGGGGCCAGAGCGGTGGCACTAGAGGTAAGGCATCTGCCTTGCAAGTGCTAGCTTAGGACGGATTGCAGTTCGCTCCCCTGGTTTCCCATATGGTCCTCCCAAGCCAAGAGTGATTTCTGAGTGCATAGTCAGGAGTAACTCTTGATAATCAACAGGTGTGGCTCAAAAAAGCCAAAAAAACCTTGAATAATAATGCATATTAACTATTTAAAATTGGGGGCCATAGGGACAGTACAGTGAGCAAAACATTTGACTTACAAATGGCTCCTCCACTTGCAAATGGTTCAATCCCTTGCATCCAATATGGTCCTCCAAGCACACCAGATATGATTCCTGAGTGCAAGACAGGAATAACCACTGAACACTGCCATATGTAGTCAAAGAATAAGTAAAAAATCATAAATGACTTTCCTACTAAATTATAAATATATTGTTCACTTAAAAAGTAATTCAGGGAAAAAAATACCTGTATGGGGCCAGAGAGATATCATGGAGGTAAGGCCTTGCATGCACAAAATGGTGGTTTGAATCTGGTCATCCCATATGGTCCCCCAAGCCTGCCAGGAGCGATTTCTGAGCATAGAGCCAAGAAGTGACCCCTGAGTGCTACTGGGTGTGATTCAAAAACCAAAAAAGAAAAAAAGTAATACAGTAGACAAAATTATTTGCTTTGATATTCAGAAAGATCAATTAAATAGAAGATGCCACTAATTCTCTGTATATATGCTACTATAAAATATTCTTATTCTCTTTCACAGAATTATGATTACATCATATAATCTTCACTTTAAGTGCTCATGATATCCATTTTATTTCAAGTCTAACAAAGGACACGTTTGTGATAGAACTTGTTCTAAATTAGTTTAGATGCAGTCAATTTAACAACCTTTGTGCTTTATCAGTTTATGCTC
>PVKC010012200.1:0-23975 GCA_004027635.1 Crocidura indochinensis
CTCGTTAAAAAGAACAGAGAAGTTGCAAAGTCACAACCTTGACTAAAAGGCCTCCAAGTCTCAAATCGTTGCCTTCTGAGTTGACAGCAGACTTCGATGCCCTTTCTGTTGCACTCAGCAAAGTTCAGCAAACTGTGGTCGCTTCTGGGGAACTTCCAGCCTTATCTGAATTTCATCACCTCCAAATCTGGTTACACGGCTAACGCCTACCAGAGCACTGGAACTTCATCTTTCCAAAGTGATGTTTGTCTGATTAGAGAGACTATATCTTGTGTATAACTTCCCACAACATATAAATGATTTTATAGGAACATTTGAGATAAATGTAGATACGCCTGTATTTATAAGAAGCATTACTGACCAATCCTGTTTATGCTTTCCCTCATGGCAGCACATTGCAAAAGTCTAGAATATCACAATTACAACATTAGCATGAACTGTTCTCATTCAGATTCCTTGCTTAAGCCTATCTTATTTTATTTAGTTATATACAGCTTAATTATGCACTTATATTTTTATTATGAGAACAAAGATGCAAAGAAAGAGGACCAGTAAAGTTACAGTGGGAAGACAATCACCCACAAACAGAATTCTCAGAAGAAATCCCCTTGCTGACACCTTAATTTTGAACTTTCATTTGAACTTAATTTTGAGCTTTATTATGCACTTATTAATGTACCCACCTCTACATTTCGTAACTAAAATAGTTCCATAACCTGAATGATCTTTGTGGCTTTAGCATATCATAACCCCATCCAACTTGCTCCTGCATCCCTCTTCCACACCCAGGCCAAACACTAATCGGCTCTCTATTTCTCTCATTAAGTTGGTTGCAGGTTTGGGCTATAATAAATATCACCTGTTTCTGATGATGGGCTTATTTCCTGAATGCATGGCTACTTGATTTGTCGAGAAAAGTCTTTAGAATCCTCTATAGCAGTGGTCCTCAAACTACGGCCACATATTGTATTTGTTCCCATTTTGTTTCTTCACATTAAAATAAGATGTATTCAGTGTGCATAGGAATTTGTTCGTAATTTTTGTTTTTACTATAGTCTGGCCCTCCAATGGTGTAAGGGACAGTGAACTGGGCCCCTACTTAAAAAGTTTGAGGACCCCTGCTCTATAGGTCCATGGCTAATGTAATTTTTTTCTTTTTTTTTTTAACTTTTTTTTATTTTAATCATAGTGGTTTACATGATATTCACAGTAATATTCCATTTACAAATAAACATTGAATCAGGGGAATTCCCATCACCAAGTTGTCCTCCCTCTACCTCCAGTCCCATTCTGTCTCCCATATCCTCCACCCTCTCCCCAGGGTCTTCTAGATTGAGTGACTCCCTCTGTTTCTGGTTTATTACTTGGTGATCTTATATCTGATTGGGCTTGGTGTCTCCATTGCTTCTCCCTCTCATTGGGAGGCAGGATTAGACAGTTCGAGTTTTGTGGTTTTGTTTGGGGAAGAGTACCATAATAGAGTGGGGTAAAAATTAAGTATGCCTACAATGGGCAGAGTCCTTCTAGCAGCTCTCATCCTCAGTTTGAGAAAAGGGGAAAAGAAAAGGTGAAACACCGCAACATTTTACAAAGGCATATCAAATAAGACATCTAGTGAGCATTGTAGCGATAAAGATATGCACCACATAATTGCATGACTAATGTAATTTTGAGGAAACATTGTCCTGGAGAAAGTTCGAAGACTTTGAATCCAAGAAATTGTTTTGCTTTGTTTTGTTTTCAATGGGTCTCTGTTACTTCTTTGCTGTGTGGTCTGAGGCTGGCTTTTTAACATTATAGCATCCTAACCTGAACTCCCTATCTCTGTTAACCAAGGAAAACAATACCACGGCTACAAAATTGTTTTTGTCAATTCAATGATATAGGGCAGGTAAGCTCCAGAAATCTCGGGTATTTCTCTCTTTTGTATCAACTGAAAAGGGTTATATATTTAGAATATTAAAGAGCCTAAAGTGTGTACTTTTCAAATGTAGTTCTAATACACTCAAATCTTCAAAAAAAGAGGAAAATAAATGAGATTGACTATACAACCAGGACTTTTAATTAATTTAATGAGATTCTAAGGAGCTCTAGGAGGGAGCTAGGAAACTTCTTTTAACTAAGTCAAACAAGACCATATCCCATTTCCCCACACCCTCTCCCAACATTGAGGAGGCTTAGTTTAGCAATTCTTTTCTTTCACGATTTGGCTATAACAAGATACAGCTTCCCTTAGCCCAAGTTTTCAATTTGCCTAAATTAGTAAAAACCCAAAAGAATAGCATTTTACTGAGAATGGAAAAATTATTTACCCCTATGTAGGAACATTTTCATAAATCTGATCATTTCAGACCTCAAGATTTTCACCCTCAGGATCAATGACAGCTCAAGGCTGCCTTCATCCTTTTTCTAATTCCCGAAAGTTTTCCAGCACTTGAAAGGACAGTTTATAGACATGCATCTCTGACAAAGAGATATGTGAAGTTTATTTTTCTATTTTTCAAGTGTAAATGAAGCTGGTGAAGTCGGACCCTGGGCATGTAGAGAGCTTACAAATACAAAAAAACACTTTGGGGGGATAACTCTAACAACACTTTCTTTTAGGTGGGGTAAGGATACTTATAATGTAGGAAAAGTGGAAAAAAACAGGATCAAATCAGGTAAGGAGAAAAAAAACAAGATCCAATCAGCTTGGAGGAAAACAGGATATGTGCTCTGTTTTAGGGGAAAACAATACGTGTATTCTGTTTGAAGAAAAAAATAGGACATAGGTTCTATCTAGGGAGAAAAATAGTATGTATGCTTGTCTAGGGAGAAAGTATCTGCTCTGTCAGGTACTGTATGTTTAGCTACATCTCCTTTTCTGATTGCTAAACAGAGAAATTTTAGATGGGTTGTATAGGCTGTACTCTCTATACATACTAATGTTATTTACTATCCTCTGCAAGTGGAAGCATCCCAGAATCCATAGTACCAGAACTCCCAACAGCATGGGTGACCAGAACCATTAGACTCAGAGCAGAGCTTTTTTCAAAGTGATAAAATCAGATGTTATTTTGCATAGGTAGTAAAAACTGAGATTAAAAACTCTTATCCTAGATTTAGATTAGAGCAGGGTGGCCTTTCCCAGAAAGCATTTAGTTATTTTTTTTTAGCTGAAAGCGTTAGGTCAGTCTTTAGTTTTCTTAACCCCAAAGGGTCCTTGTTCTTAATCTTGGGAAAAATAAAGGCTCCCTTTTCCTCATCTTCTCGTTAGTGGCTGTCATCGTAAGACATCCCATTGGAAATCTTGGTTTCTCTCATGTTACATGCTGTTACAAGGGTGACACAAGCCTAAATTATGATACATAACACTCGAGTTCTTGGGTTCTCTCATATCCCATGTCATTACCAGGGTGGCCAAAAAGCTGCCCTAGTTCGATCTAAGGTCATTGTTGGACCCATATTTTAGGTGTGTTAGGCCAATCTTGGGGCAACTACAGTTTAAGTCAAGCCAATATCACACATGTTTAGGATCTAGTATACACACCTGCAACATTTAAGTTTTGCAATTCCTAGGTCTAATGGAGTGGAACTCCTTTCTTTAAGACATCCCTTTTTCCTGGATATATGGAAAAAAGAAAAAAAAGGATGTTGCCACAAAATATTACATGTGCCAAAAGACCCATGGGTGTGTGGAGCTTTAGATGATAAATTAGTATAGAGAGGGTACTATATGGGAGAGAAGAGTAGATTTATGAAGGTATAATATTAGAGCACCTGGGAACTATGGCTAGGTTGTGGTCCAATATCCATAATTCATAGTTATAATAACAACATTGTTCCCCAAAAATACATATAAAGAAATATTCCTTTCTTTTTTTTTTGGTTTGGGGGTCACACCCGGCAGTGCTCAGGGGTTACTCCTGGCTCTATGCTCAGAAATTGCTCCTGACAGGCACAGGGGACCATATGGGGCACCGTGATTCGAACGGATGACCTTTTGCATGAAAGGTAAACGCCTTACTTCCATGCTATCTCCCGGGCCCCGAAATATTCATTTCTTTTTTTGTATCAAGACCCAGGTATGTATATTCTGGAGGACTACTTCAGCTAAAAAGGTAAGATGTTGGTACAGAGTACTCAGAGAGGCAATGCAAGTGTCAATAACACCTTGTAGCTGCTAGACAGAGTCAAAAAGCAGATCAGTGTGATCAATTGGTCACCAGTGGTAGTCCACAGTGATGCATGAGGTAGTGCTGGAGAGCCCTATATGTAGATGGCAGTCCTCTTATTCCAGTGGTGTTAAGCTGAAAGGATATGGAGTGGCAATCCAGGGCACAAGGGGTATTCAGCAGCAGGGGTAATGGGGTTTAATAGGGAGAACAAAACATCGGGGATCGGGGGAGCATGGGGAAAACAACAGAAAGTGTTTTGCATATGATGAAGGAGATATTAAATAGATATGGCAGGTGGGGAGTATGATGGGAAGGGCTTTATTTAGATACAACACAGTTAGACATAAGAACTGACTACAAACATAAAGGTGGCCATCACAAATATACACATACACAAATGTTTGATCAATTTTCTACAGCTGTTATTCTGACCCATCTAGGGTAGTAAGGATGAAAATGAGGTGGGTCTGAGAAAGGAAAGGATAGTTTCCAAATAAAGATTAGCCCAATCAGACAATTGGAAATTTTTCCTGCATCTCCCAAACTCACACATATGATCCAAGACTGCATTATATGGAAATGGATCAAAGCACTTCATTAAAATAAAACCAGAAAATATGATCAAATATGACATTTCAGATAGTGAGAAGTTACCATATCAGTTCTCCCAAACTAAGGAAGGGAGATAACATTCTCTTAGAGGCTTCCCTAGCAGATTGTGACAGAGGTATAGTAAGGAAATTTTAAACCAGTTAATGTAATTTTTAATAAAGGAATCATTTCTCATGAGGTAGACTTAACTGTAAAAGTATAATAGGTTAAATTGTGCAGTATCATTCTCAGATCAATCAGCTTTTTCCATATCCTAATCTTTATACATATTACAAAAACTTTTTCCATATCTTTGTCTTTATATATATTACAAAAACATTTTCCATAAACTTGTCTAAGCAAAAACAGTAGAACATTGCTGATATATAATTAAAAACAAGTTGATAAATTATCACACCAGGAACTATAATATGAGTCTAGAGCATTTAAATTTTGTTGAATGAGCAAAAGGCATTTTTGTTGAATGAGCTAAAGGCATTTTTGAGCCTTGGTGAATTTGACATATAATGAGGTAACTGGGGCCCAGAGTTTCTTGGTGGGGCTTCCACCTGTGAAAATATAAGTGTAGCCTTTTCCTCAGATGATAAGGTTACCTGAAACCCATTTTATCGATTTCTACCCTTATAGGCGAATTAAATTATTTCTGAGCCTGTGCACCTTTATGGAAGTGTCATTTGCCAGTTGTGTGGGCTTCTTCTTGGGATAAATTTCAGAAATTTAAGGAAAATGATATTATAGGTAAGAAGTCAAGTGAGGATAAAGCCTATTTTCTTTATTTTTAAATAACTGTGTTTTCGAGGGTCCCATAAGCATGTTTAAGGTTGTCATGTTCCTGAGGATGAGAGGGCATACCAGTCACATGTTTAAGTTGACATACATTTCAGAATGTTTGACAATTTACTAATGTAGTCCGGGCTATTTTCAGTTTTTATGGTATGGGGAATGCCTAGGACAGAAAAACATAGTAAAACAAGAACAAATTGCTTTAGCTCTTTCAAAAATTGTAGGGACAACCCATAAAACTGAGAATAAGTATCAATGACTATATGAAGAAAAGGTTTGTCTTAAAAAAAGCTTAACATGTGTAATATCCAATTGCCACAATTCATTAGTTTGCAGACCTCAAGGGTTAGCTCTGACCACACGAGGGGAACAATGTAAAGGAACACAGACAGGATAAGCACAGACAAATTTCCTGGCTTGTCTTAATGCCATGCAGTAATGTGCATGAAGGCAGTGGGCCTTCATGTGTATGGCCTGATGCTCTTCTATATGTGAGGTAAAAACAGACATTTCTAGGTAATCAGCAGTTTCCTTTCCTTGATCAATTAGTCCACAGAGACCAGAATGAGATCCAATATGAGTAAATAAAAAGGTTCAGAGTACTTTTTCAAAATTACTTGTAATTTCTGAAGCAATTCCTGAACCACATGCTTATGGGAATTTAGGGAAGTAATGACAATTCCAGGGAAAGGCCCAAACACATAGGCTGAGTCACTTGCCATGTAATATGGGCCTGACATATGGAAGAGTAAATAGATCAAAATGGCAAGCTCCACTTGTTGGAAGAATTGTATTTGGAAAACACCATTGTGCTCAAGGAGGGGCAAATGATTTCACCTTTCTTGAGGATAAGCCATCAACATAAATACCGGTACACTGTGAATGCGAGGAGTGAATGATGGAAGAGAATCCTGAAAAAGGGAATCCTGAAAAAATTCCAAGTTTTCCAAGCCAGGTAGTGGGAGAAAAGTTCTCAAGAGAAATCAGCTAAAGCTCTTTAAAGAACATTGTTGATGGAGCAAAATTGAGTCCATTCCTTTCTGAGGGATGGTACAACAATGACATGAGTTTCATACATCAGCAAAGCATGCATTCACAGTTTTTTAATTATAAAGGTGGCTATTAAGTCCAAATATGACACAAGGGTACAAGGCTGTTTGTTGTATAGAGCTATTCTAGTGAGGCTTATGATTGCCCAATCACAGTGGTGGGTGACTGAGGTGTAGAAAAGACCAATAAACATACTTTTTCTAAAGGGGAAAACCAGGAAATATAGGACTTAGGGAGCCAGTCCATAAAAGTTCCAATTTCTTCTGAGACTCATGAATTAATTGCCTTGGGCTCTCCAGGGTGGAGTTCCCTTCAAGCATGAAGCACATATTACTAAACAGTGGATTTGAAATGACAAGGGAGAGACAGATTCAATTAATTGTCTCCCAGCAATTTTGAAAGTCACTAAGAGATTTGAGATCTTTCTATTAGTTAGAAATTTTCTTGGGATGCACTATAGTATGTTAAATAACATAAAGTAAGTATTCATATGGGGAAATATCTGAATTTTCTCTGTGGCAACCTGTGAATTAGACATCGGCAAACATCTCATCTCATCTTAATATAATCTCTGAAGCTCCAAATCATTAGAAAACGCAAGCAAGTTATCATCCATATAATGAAATCTGGTGAAACCTTGCACGAGAAGGGTATAAAACCACATTAACAAACTATTGGCACGTGGAATGACTGAGCTTGGGAAAAAATCACTTCAAAAGGAAGGAGAAGCTGGGCCATGCTATCTCTCTCTCTTTTCATACATCCAGTTAGTAAAGAATTGGCAATTATTATTTCTCAAGTATAATCAGAATCTATCACCCCAACATGGACAATGATCCCCTTAACTGTCAGACTGTTTCTCTCCAGGAGTAGGCCTACAGTGCCTGGCTGGATTGGCTCTTTCATACAAGATTTTAATTTGTAGGAAAATTAGTCCAGAGCTACCAGAATGGTGTTAGGGCAGGGAATATCCAATGCAGCAATTCCTTTAGTAACAGGATGCAACGGATCTGTTTATTGTAGCTCTTTAAACACAGGTTAAGGAGAGAACATGCAGTCAGAAAATCTCCTGATTCTATGGTGTCTAAGTTTGCTCAGTTTTCTAAGACAGAATTATGGAAAATGTTTTCCTCACTGATCTCCCCACAACATCGTGGGCAAGGTCTGGGTGGCAGTCTACAGAGGGCAGAGCCAGGAAGGGTCTTGCATTCCCTGCAGAAATGGCCCAATTCACCACAACCAAAACATTTACTCTGGGCTTGTGAGGCTGGAATTGGTCTCTTCTCCACTTTTTCAAGACAAGACTACCATAAGAGTGGCAAATTTTGCCCAGTAGTTTCCCCTGTAGCACCTTGGACAAGGTCCAGGTGATACTCTTGAAAAGGTGAGGTTGGGAGGGGCTCTGCATTCCTTGTTGGAGATGGTCTAATTTTCCACGGTTGGAAAGCTTGTCCTGAACTTGCTTCTTCAATGCATAGGCCTCAATAGTATTCACATATGCCTGATGCTTAATAGAACCAATGTACTGACACACTTTTATTTTTATTTATTATTTATTTATTTATTGGTTTTTGGGTCACACCCAGCAATGCTCAGGGGCTACTCCTGGCTCTATGCTCAGTAATCTCCCTGGCAGGCTTTGGGGAGCATATGGGATGCCAGGATTTGAACCACCATCCTTCTGCATGCAAGGCAAACACCTTACTTCCATGCTATCTCTCCAGCCCCACTTTTATTTTTTTATAATATATTTAAGCACCAAGGTCACAAACATGTTCATAATTGGGTCTCAGTGACAAAATGCACACACCCTTCACCAGTGCAACTTTTCCGCCACCATTGTCCCCCATTTCCTACCTCACACCCTCTAACCTCTCTTAAAGACAGGCATTATATTTTTCTCTCCACCAGTGTCATGGTAACTGTTGGTGCAGCTATTTTTTACCTGCACTTACCACTTTTTGTGATAAGCTTCTTATCATGGGCTGGTCTTACCAGCCCTCATCTCTATTGTCTCTGGGTGTTATTATTATATTGTCTTTTCTTCTTTTTTTTAAAATAAATGTCTTTATTTAAATACCTTGATTACAAACATGATTGTAGTTGGGTATCAGTCATGTAAAGAACACCCCCCTTCACCAATATTCCTGACATACTTTGAAATAAACATTGATACCCTCTCTCTATGATGAGGCACAGGACTGCCTGACAATCTTTATTAGCATTCTCAAAATCGAATTGCCTTAACAGGTGTTGTCGAGTTTCTTTACACTTAACCCTTCTTTGAATTGCACCCATCAGTTTCCCCCCAAATTTTGCATTTGGCTTGGAAATTCCCTGAAAAAAATCCTTGTATAACTTCTTTTAAATTCATCTTTAGGATCGATCATTTCCCAAGCCCTCAATGCTGACTCTTGGACATAAGATAAAACAACACGAGACAAGGCAGCTTACTGTTTTGTCCTCCCACTCTCCCTCACTGATTAGCATCTCATACATCAATTGAACCCCTGAACATTTTCTCCCAGAATAACCTAAGGCATGGAATTTTGTCTTTGCCTCCTCACTGAACCACATTTTCCACCGTATATATTAAGGAGTGTTTAGACAGGTTTTAGAAACCACATGAAAATCCTGGGGTGTCCAAAGCACACTTAAACTCCAGCCTGTAAGG
Source organism: Crocidura indochinensis (assembly GCA_004027635.1). Taxonomy (NCBI): domain Eukaryota; kingdom Metazoa; phylum Chordata; class Mammalia; order Eulipotyphla; family Soricidae; genus Crocidura; species Crocidura indochinensis. The sequence goes on from PVKC010012200.1 coordinate 9,277, forward strand.
TATTCATTGCAGTATGTAGACATAGATCTGTACAAAGCATAGGCCTCTTTAAAGTGGCTGAATGAGTCCGTTTTCAGGCCTTCCTAAGATTTATGCTGATTATTCTTCCGCTGGATGGGGGAGAAAAGGAGACGCTCATGAGGCCGAGGTGAAATATGGACCGATAAAGGTTTTAACCTTAAGCTTCCCTTGGAACAGCATCTAAGGTCGTCTCTATGGGAAAGTGATGGGTGAGGGAAGGAGAGCCTTTCTACTCAGATATTTTCAGATTCTGAGATTCAAGAGCTAGCTGGCTCATTATAGCCATCTTCCTTAGGTGATGCACTGAAGGTGAAGTCATCCTTGGGAGAGGGAGGTCTCTGGTTTGGCGCTGGTTTGGGGAAGGATTTTAGATCGAGGGTGAGGTGGGGAGGAGGGAGATTTGGGACATTGGCGGTGGGAATGTTGCACCGGTGAAGGGGGGTGTTCTCTACATGACTGATACCCAACTACAATCATCTTTGTAATCAAGGTGTTTAAATAAAAATATTAACAAAAAAAGAACTCATCACTACTAGGAAAGCAACCCTCCCCTCCTGGAGCACGAGCAAGAGAGAATCTCTAGTGGTCACGCCACGTTCTGTCTGGTGCAAAAATGCAGGTAATCACACAAAAGCAATGGGAAGCAGCTCAGAAGAGAGACATGTATGGCAATGATCTGGTAAAGGGCATGGCACATTCAGTCCTGCTGAAGGGGAGCAACATGGAGGAAAACTTGTTACCCCACTCGCCATTTTTGTCCACGTGTTGCGATCTCTGTTCTCAGATCCTTGTTCCTGGCACCAGGTGTAAACAAGGCTGCTTGCAAGGAGAAAACTTAGAGAGTCCAAAAACCACCGACAAACAACTTTGGGGGAATAACTCCCCAAACCCTTTATTTTAGGAGAGGAAGGGATATTTATAATGTGTCTCAGCCAATCGGGTTAGGAGGAAAAATTGGACAAGTAAAAGAAGCAGGATCCAATCAAGTAATGAGAAAAAACAGGATCCAATCTATTAGGAGGAAAATAGAATAAGGAATAAGTGCTCTGTTTAGGAGAAAAACAAAACTCGTATTCCATTTAAAGGGAAAAAAGAATGTTGTTGGCTCTATGTTCGGAGAAAATAAAGGTGATTTCTCTGTCTAAGGCTAAAAATAAGATACTTTCTCTGTCAGGCTATTTGTTTAGCTATAGTCAAGTTTTTACATTCCAGAAGACAATGCTACTTGACTTTCTAAATAGTTTTGTGAATGTGGGAAAGGCTCATCTCAGGGTCTTTTGCTAAATTTCTACTGGCTTCTACTCTGAATATCTCTAAAATGCCTTTCTGAGTATTTCCTGAAATACTATTTTAGTGATTTACCCCGAGCTTCACATTGGGGATTGAAAAAATCCAGAGTATCTATCCCCTTGAAGTTTGCAGTCTGAGGAATCCAAAGAGCATACAGTAAATATTTGGAAAATTATGAACTAGACACTTATGTGATGCACTCAGTCACAGTTAAATGACTTGAAGAACTGTTGAATTGACAAAGGGTAGTCCTAATAGAAAGACATTTTGAATAAAAATGGGGGTGTAGAAGAAAATAATGGACACTGATTCTTCCCACATAGTCCGGTCTGGGCTGATATTTCTTTAATCTTGAGGAGGGAAACAGATTCCCCTCTCTTAATGACTTCATGACATTCTCTGACAGAAAAGAACCAGGTCCTCTACTGAAATAAAATAATATAAGCAGCTGAATTCTCTCACGTGAGATGCAAAGAGAGGGCTGAAATCTCTGAGCATTTCCTTTCTGAAATGGATAGACTCAAGCCCTCCTGCACCTGGCCCACAACTGAAAATCTCAGCAAGCTTCCACTCACCACCACCAACTTCCTGGCATCGAAACTGCCAGCTCTGTCACCATGCTTCAAAACAAAATGATGACAGCCAATACTTACCAGCTAGTCTGGCCTGGTCTGATACTTCTATGACAACCTCAGAAAGGATGAGATCAGATTCCTTTTCCTGCATGAACTACAGTAGTCCAACACCACCCCGGACATCCTTCTATAGCTCCTTGACTTAACCATATCAAACTTCTAAGTAATCTAATTTGTTTTAAATATATAAATCTTGACTATGCAGCCTCAAGTGGCCACAAGACACCTTAATATCCTGTAGTGTCCTTCCAGTAGTAAATCAAATAGGAAAGTTACATAGTAATATATCTATCTCAGTGAGACTATCCAGTAGCACAGTAGGCTCAACCAACACCAAACCACATCCAAATAAATCCTGAGACAATGATTTTAGGAATACGTTGGAGATATATAACAATGATTTAAAAAGTTGCTGTGCTGATCTAGGATTTTTTTCATTTCAGTCATCTTTGTGCTGTAACAAGCATATGAAGTAAATTTGTGCCCGCATGGAGGCAGGGTATGGTAGTTGGTGAATGACTGGGGATACTGGTGAAGTGAAGATCACACCAGTGGTGTGACTGGTATTTGAATATTTAATGATTGAAATAACTCTGTTATTGACCACTTGGTAAATCACAGTGTTATAATAAAAATGAGAAAGAAAAATATGGGTGTCATATTGAATAATATCATATATCCAGCACCCACTTAGAAGTATTACCTCACCTTTGGATTTATTCTCAGCCTTTGTCTTGTACTATTGGATTATACTCTGCCTTGTGAAATGCTTTCTGGTCTGTGAATTATAGATTATCACAATTACTGACTCCTTGCCTTGCATTTTGTTGATGGTCTTGTTCACTGTTACCTGGTACACAATGCTCAATTCTCTAAGCTGATCTTCAGGAATAATATAGATTTGTGTCTTGGATTACAATGTTTATAATGTCATCATCTTTGCTCGGCACCTTCCCAGTATTTTGTTCCCTAACCCAGCATCCATGTTTGTATTCCTGAAGGTTTAATTCATTCCTATGAAATATAGTACAAATATCAACTAAACCATGCTAAGAAATAGTAATAAAATTACTCATGCAAAGTGGATAAAATGACATCACCCCTTGGTGGAGGAAGAGCCTGGATTATGAAACAGAGGTATATATATATATATGATATAAACTAAGAACTTCTATGGATATTGATTTGAATAATCAGATATATGTTTCTTTTAACTAATATTAAGAAAAGGTACATTTTTAGTTCAGTGAATTTTAGATAAAGTATCTACCAGTGCTGGTCCACACATATAAAAAGTCAGTTTATATTCACATTTTTGGCCTTGGGGAATTATAGTCAGAAGAGGCAGATATTGGAGTTATCTGTCCAACATAAAATGACACTGCTCCAACTGCTCCAGACTATACTAATATGTAGCACTCTATTACCTATACACCAGGTGCATTTGGCTTTTGCTCGAAGAGGTACTTGATTTAATAATCTAAGATGGAAAGTTTCCAAGAGGGAATAAAATCATTGGTCTGGGGATTAATTGGAGACTACAACTGCACAATATTCAAGATGTGGGTAAAGGCTGAAGTGAAGTAAATCTAAATTTAGTGTCTTGAAGAGAATACCAACCAATTGGCACACTTACAATCTGGGCTTTTGGATTTTTATACCCACATATATTTGAGGAAGTTACAATCATTATAAATAAATTTAACAGGTTATACAGAATATGAAGAAAAATTAGTACAGACTGAGACTTTCACAAAGTCGATGGATGGCTTACTTCTTTAAGTTTGAGATCCTGGTCTTTGTCATTCATCATTGTTTTCTCAGAATCATAGTACCAGTACACAGTGAAGACTTAGAATATTCTTACTAAATGAATTATAGTAACAATTGTAATGGCAATAGTTAATATTTGTTGAATACTAATTGTATAGTAGGCAATATTCTAGTACTTTACATGTGCTAAGTACTTGACTAAATGCTCACAACAACACTCTAAAATAATAATTCCATTTCATAAAGCAAGACTCATAAAACATAGCTCAGGATTATGTTCTACCCAAGAATACATAGAGTTTGATTGAATAATTACATAGTAAGGAACATAAGTACCTTGACATTTTGTGACCTTTTATTACTCAAAATAATCAACCGAGTATACTATGAGGGAAAACATAAGATGACTAAACAACATTTTACTTATTTGGGGTGCTATCCTAAGTCGTATCTATCATTCTACCACATAGCCACAGGAAAACCACTCCTTTCTTCCCGATAGATTCTTCAGGTTTTAAAAATTCCAGCTCAAATTTCTTTCTTTTTTCTTTTTTTTGGGAGGTGCCACACCCGCTACACTCAGGGGCTGTTCCCGGCTCTGAGCTCAGAAATCTCTCCTGGCTAGGGGGGAGCATATGGAATGCCGGGTATCAAACCCTACCACTATGCTACCACTCCAGACCCCACCCCCAGCTTAAATTTAATCTTTGACCAAACCAGTGCTGATCAATTTTGCTAGAAGAGCTCCAGCATTGCCAATTCACCAGGTGTGTGACTTTGGCCAAGTTACTTAAACTCTTCATCAAAGAACATGATCTTTGAACTGGAAAGAGAATTAAAACCCAGCACAGATAAGGAGATAATAAGGGAGCCCTTAGTTATCTCCAATGAATTCAATTTTTAAAGTCCAATTTATATTCAAAGTAAAAATGTGTAGATGTTTGACCTGGAAAGAAAATTAAAACCCAATACAGATAAGGAGATAATGGAGTCCTTAGTTATCTTCAGTGAGTTCAAGTTTTAAGGTCCAATTTATATTCAAAGTAAAAATGTGTAGATGTGATGATCCTAGAACTAATATTAGTAATATTTGAGAAATCATGACAAAATCATAAGAAAGGACCAGGCATTCCAATTTTAAGTGAATAATGCAGTAAATGTAGCTCCCAGAAATTATAGACCAGAAACATGACAGTGTCTTTGGGAAAAGTATAGAATGCATAGTCAAATATATTATTTCTATGCTAGAAATAGAACAGAATTCAGTAGGGCTAAACAGTAACTCAGTAAACAATTCATGCTTAAATAATCCCATTTCCTTTCTCTAAAAGAGACAGTGAAGAGAATTCCATAACATAATGTATCTAAATTTCAGTGACATATTTTAAATTTCTCAAAGACAGAAAATAAGATCTGAACAGTATCATGAGTTACATGAATGGTTTGAAATTTGAACAATCTTATTAAAAGCAATAATAAGGGTAGTACTCTTTAAGTTTATACTGTATATTATTATCAAAACCTTATCGTATTCAATAGTTTTATTAGTTTTTTTGATGACTATCAAAATAAAAGTTCAAATATCAAGGTAAATGAAATCTGGTGGTATAGAGCAAACGATCTCAACAGAAAGGGTATCTTTCCTAAGAGACCAACAATATGTTCTAGACATACAGTCCATTTCTATTTTAAATTCAGCCTATTAAACAATATGCTTGTTAAAAAGCATAATATGCTAGGCACTAGAAAATGTCTACTAGGGGTGTAAATATGGAAAAGTTTGAGAAACAATATATAGAGATTATTGTGTTATAAATTATAAGATCATAATTAATTTTAGGATCAATCAATATAATACATCATATCAATAAAATACAAAAATCATATGATAATGACAATAAAACAAGAGAACTCATTAGACAAGATCCAGCACCCATTCATGATAAAAATATCAACAAGATGGAAATTGAAGGAACTTTCCTCAATATAGTCAGAGCTATTTACATAAGCCCATTGCAAACAAATTCAAATATGGAAAACTTAAAAACCTTTCCTCTAGTATTTGGTACCAGACAAATTTGCCACCTCTCTCCACTTCTATTTAATATAGTACTGGGAGTACTTGCCATATTAATTAAGCAAGTAAAAGATCAATGGCATCAAGAAAGGAAAGAACAGATTTAAGTGTTCATTGTTTGTAGATGACATGATAATTTATCTAGGAAATGCTAAGGTCTCTACAAAAAATCTTACAGAAACAATACACTTGGATAGTAAAGTGGCAGGCTACAAAACCAATATACACAACTCCATGCTTTTCTATATACAAATAATGAAAGATAAATTTAAAAAATAATCCTATTCAAAATTTTACCTCAAAAATTCAATACCTTGGAGTCAATTTAACAAGATTTGAAAGAACTATACAAAGGAAACTACATATCACTGCTTCAAGAAATAAAAGAGGATACATGGAAATGGAAACATATTCCCTGCTTTGTACTGGGTCGGATTAACATCATTAAAATGGCAATACTTCCAAAAGCATTTAAAGATTTAATGAAATCCTTATAACAATACCCTGACGCTTTTAAAATAAATTAATCAAGAACTCCTGAAATTAATATAGAACAATACACATACATAAACAGCTAAAGCAATCCTAGGGGAAAAGAAGATGGGAATAATTATTTTTTAAAACTTTAAACAGTATGATAAAGCAGTAGTCATTAAAATAGCATGGTATTGAATAAGAACTGAGCCTCATATAATGGAATAGTTTTGAATATTCCAAAACTGACACTCAGGTAATCAATAAATTAATCTTTGATGATGGAATAATAAGTACAAAGTGGAACAATCAAAGCCTTTTCAAAAAATGGTGTGAAGACCAGTAAATTACATGCAGAAGAAGTGAACTCAGAAACCTCTTTAACACCATGCAGAAGGTCAAAGGTGGCAGGATTGTTTGCACTGGTGAAGGGGATGTTCTTTTTTAATAACTAAAACTCAACTGCAAACATGTTTGTAACCATGGGGCTTAAATTAAGATAAAATTTAAAAAATGAAAAAAATGAATTAAAAGCCTTGATATTGAAAATGAAACCATATGTTACATAGATTAAAATGTAGGCACACTCCATGGCATTGCAGCTAAAGGCATCTTCAAGAACGAAGCACCACTGTCCAAACAAGTGGAAGCAAAGAGAAATAAATAAGACTACCTTATACTGAAAAGCATTTCAAAGGAAATGAGGACTGAAGTACAAAAATACTTAAAGAGTGGGAGAATCTATTCACCCAATACCCATCTGATAAGAGACTAATATTCAAAGTATACAAGTTACTGGTAGAACTTACCAAGACAAAAATAAACATTAAACTGCATCCAAAAATGGGGAGAAGAAATGGACAAGTATTTCCTCAAAAAAGAAATACAGATGACCAAGAGGCACATGGGAAAAACGTATCTATGTCACTAATAATCAGGGAGATGCAAATCAAAACAACACTGAAGTGTAGTTGGAGAAATAAATACACTAACAACTATCATGATAATTGTAGTGGGTGAGAGAAATATAATGCCTGTTTAGAATAGAGGCATGGGGTGAGGGAGGAAGGAAATGGGGGGGGCATTTGTGGTGGGAAGGTTGCACAGATGATGGGGGGTGTTCTTTTTTATTGAAAAAAAAAAAAAACAACAGTGAGCTATCTCACGCCACAGAGACCGGTACACATAAAAAAACAAGAACAATCAGTGCTGGCAGGGATGTACGGAGAAAGGAACTCTCATTCACTCCTGGTCGAAATGTATCTAGTTCAGCCTTTCCGGAAAACAATATAGATTTTTCTCCAAGAACTAGAAATTATCACAGTGGGTTCAATAAAATAAAATAAAATTTAAAATAAATAAATAATTCTATAAATTGAGCTTCCATATGATCCAGAAATACCACTCTTAGGGACATGCCCTAGGAACACCAAAAATCATGCAGAAAAGCACTCTACATTCCTATGTTCAACACAGCACTGTTTACAAAAACCTGAATCTGTAAACAACCCAAGTCTCTGAAAAGAGATGAATGTAAAAAGAAACAATGGTACATCTACACAGTGGAATACTATGCAGCTGTTCGAAAACAAATAAGTCATGGGGGTCAGAGAGATAGCATGGAGGTAGGGTTTTTGCCTTGCATGCAGAAGGATGGTGGTTCGAATCCAGACATCCCATATGGTCTCCAGAGCCTACCAGGAGCATTTTTCTGAGCGTAGAGCCAGGAGTAACCCCGGAGCACTGTCGGTTGTGACCCCACCCCAAAAAAAAAAAGAAAAAAGAAGAAGTCATGCATTTACTTATAGTTGGATGGCTATGGAGAACATTATGCTCTCAGGAACTTTAGGAGGCTTTGCCCTTCCCAGCAGTCAGAAAGTTATCCTGAGTCATGAGGAAACTCTGGAAGGCAACTCTGCCAGATGTTCAAAACAGAGGAAAATTTTGTGAGATATAAGAAAAAAAAGACAGTCTGGTAATGATATCCATAGACAATAGAGATGAGGGGCAGGAAGTCCATGGAATGAAGTGCATGGTAGGAAGCTTGCCATAAGTCTTGCATTGGTGCAATAAGGGTAGAGAAGAGACTAATACATTAATGATAGTTGGATCTGATAATTCTGGACAAGAACTTGGTTCTGAAAAGTGACTATGTTATATTCATTAAAAATACTGCAAACCGGGGGCTGGGCGGTGGCGCTGGAGGTAAGGTGCCTGCCTTGCCTGCGCTAGCCTAGGACAGACTGCTGTTCGATCCCCCGGTTTCTCATATGGTCCCCCAAGCCAGGAGCGACTTCTGAGCTCATAGCCAGGAGTAACCCCTGAGCGTCACTGGGTGTGGACCAAAAACCAAAAACAAACAAACAAACAAAAAATACTGCAAACCATAGTGTCTAAAAGGGATTAAAAATGGGAGAGAGAAAGAGAAATAAATAAAATGCCTTCCCCAGAGGCATGCAGGGATTAGGGTGGGAGGGAAACTGGGGACCTTGGTTGCAGGACATATATATGCATGTGTGTAGGGTGAAACCTAATCATGAACAACTTTGCAAACATGACATTTAAATAAGTGGGAAAAAACCACTAGATTCTCTTGGTCTCTGACCCCTGGTCAATATTTAGTCCTGTATCTATAGTCGTATAATATCAAAGACATAAAAAGGCACGAACAAAACCTAGAGGGCCTGCAGTTTCAGAAAGATTCAAAAGTGTTTCATAAAAATAAGGACATGAGCCAGTCTTCTTCTCTTCCTAGATTCAAATTCTTTATTTGCATTCTCTCACTCAGCAAGGCTATTTCCTCTCTGTCACTTTCTTGCCTTCCACCTTCTCTCTCTTTCCAGGATACTTGGTACATAAATAGGAGCAGAGAGTGGTATTTCTGGTCAAATATTTAACACCACATAGTTTGGGAGAGTTCATTGTTTGTGCAATTGTGCTTCTGTACTTGAGTCCCAGTGAATTTTTCAGGGAGCCTGACCTTGACGAGGATGCAGCCTGAAATTTTCCTGGGATCTAAATACTCGGCTGAAATCACTTGGTTATCTTTGAAGAGCAAATACAATATTTATTTTTAAATAAAGATATATTTATTACATATAATGAAATCGGGGTTGGGGCTCCTGCCATCCATCACTCGGTTATCTTTGAAGAGCAAATACAATTACTTGAGGTTTTGCTCTGCTATCCACCTACCAGTGCCTGGCAAAAATATCAGCCTCTCCATTTTTATGATATATATTTATTTTTAAACAAAACATATTATATAAATATGGATCATAAAATTGAGGTTGGGGCTTCTGCCATCCAATCCAATTCCATTCCTCCCACTGGAGTATTCCCTTCCCTCTGCTTTTGGCCCCATGCAACCTGTTGCTCTCCAATGAAATCTTTCTTCCCCTGTCTCTAGCTATATTACTCCCAGCTGCCTGCTGACGTTCCAGCCTTTATCGTCACTGCCTTTATCAGGCCGTGGCTGTAGCCTCGTCTCACAAGCTGCCAACACTTCAAGATTTTTCTCTCCGTGTTCACATCTGCACCATTTTGGCCCTAGGGACAGAGAAGTTCGAGATCTCTCTGAGCAGCGAGGAAAGTGCTCTGGCTCCAGGAAACAGAGGGAGCTTTCAAGGGTGGCTTCCTCCTAGCTTTTGCAGCGTGCTGGCGGCTGGATCTGGAGTGGGCATGCCGTTTGCACATCTGGCACGGTTGCCTTCCAGATTTTCCTCATGACTCAGGAGGAGTTTCTGACTGCCGGGAGGGGCCTCCTGGAGTTTCTGCGAGGCGCCTCCCCCTGTGAGCCGAGCTTGGGACAGCCCACATAGTTTTCAGGTTAGAAAGCCAGAATTTATTCAGCTGCACCGACAGAACAAGGGACTCTGTTGGGGCTACCTGGCCAAGAGCAGCGGCTGGGGCGTTTGCAGCGACAGCAGCAGCGGCAAGAGTCCTCCTGGGCTAACTCAGGTGAGTAGCAAAGACGTTTTCCAACTTTCTCCTGAGAACTGCTTTGCTGACTAACTTCAAATTTAGTCCCACAGAGCTGCAAGCTAGAGCTCGTGAAATTGTTTGAGCTTTTCATCGTTTGTCTGGGGCACATGCATGTGCCCAGTAGTAGTTTAGGCAATCCAGACTTTATGGAATTTGTGATTTAAAAAAAAAACGTGGCAGGATGATAGTACATCTTTAGCATTGAGTTTTCTCTTTGAGGTGATTTTTTCCCCCTCCTCCTATTGCTCAAACTAATGGAAAACGGAAGACAGAGTTGCAAAGAATTGTTTGAGAGGGTAAACTCAGGCTGTCAGAATGTCTGTTGACCTGTCGCTTGGATAAATTATTGCAATGCAGGCGAAAATTGAAATCACATTTTGAAGTTTTAAGCCCTGGCAGTGAGATGCCCGGTCTATACATTGATGCACAAGATGGGACACCGGTAGAGGCTGACTTCTCTGCACAACACGCTTCTAAAAGGTAACGGGTTGAGGGGCCGGAGAGATAGCATGGAGGTAGGGCGTTTGCTTGCATGCAGAAGGACAGTGGTTCGAATCCCAGCATCCCAAATGGTCCCCCGAGCCTGCCAGGAGCGACTTCTGAGCTTAGAGCCAGGAGGAACCCCTGAGCTCTGCTGGGTGTGACCCAAAAACCAAAATAACTAAATAACTAAATAACTAAATAAATAAATAAATAAAAAAGATTAAAAGGTAACAGGTTGATATTGACAATTTCATGGTCAACACCCCCTTGCTAGCCTGATCTCATTTCTCTGGGATTCTTGTTTAGGTTTAAAACTTTATGTTACAGTGTATGCTCTCCCCCGCCACCGTCACACACTTCTCTTTCAGAGTTACTCTTTTTTTTTTTTTTTGAGTTTTAACTCTATTACTCCACCAGAGCAGGCTGTGTTTGTGGGGTGTGGGGGAATGGGTAGGAAAAACTATTAACATGTCCACTGAAACTATTGGTTGTGATGAATTGGACCTCCAGTTAGTTGCAAGGCATATAGGAAACTGAACTAGATCCTGCTATTCTGACACATTTCTAGCTGCAAATTAAAGAATGCTGGCTTTGTTTTATTGATTATTAATATTGTATTGAAAGGTAATTAATGTTTTTATGGTCACCTTTCTTGTGTTAAAGAACATTTGATAGTCTGAAGGCAAATTTTAAGAGAATGCTAATTAAATAATTCCTCTAGCAAATTGTGGGCACATGCTTTGTCATGCATATGCGATATATGTGTGTAAATACCTTGAATTTGAATAGTAGTCTTTATGCTTAGAGCCCTTAGCAGGCTTGGGAAATGTCTAAACACATTTATGTAGTCAGAAATAGGTTAAAATCAAGCTTTCCATATTATTCTAAGTTTTTATTTCCTAAATGAAGTGCAGAAAAAGCCCCTTTGTGACACCCTCGAACCCCAATAGAATTTGTTTGATTGGCATTAATTTGAAATGATTTTACCTCTGGAAGCTTGTTATATAAAAAATAAAAGATTAAGTGCATTCTTGTAAAAAAAATAAGTAGAAAATTTAAAAAATTTAAAGGCAGTGTCTTGTAGTTTGGGGTCTGCATGTTCCATCACTACCACCAGCCACGCTTTTCTAAACTGGAGAATAAAGGCAGTTCTAGTTTTCCTATAGAGGTAAAGGATCGGGAGTAATTTCCGAGTCTTTCAGCAATATATTGTATAAATGTGAAATTAGTTTCTCTCAGGTCTCTAAGATTGCATTTATAAATAAGATCATTAGCCAGGAGTTGGGGGGGGGGATGTGTACAGGGATACATTTTAAATAATGTGAAAATAGAGACAGTACAGAGAATAGCAAAGAGACTATTTTATGTTATTCTTTTGATGCCAGGGTCTTATTAAAAGCAAGTGATCAACTACCTCCATTTCCACTAAACACAAAACAGGGATTAAATGAGGTAAAAATAAAATACAAGAGTGCTTCTTAATATCACTGCTCTATGCTGGACTTATTCTCAATAGTTTAAAAATATGTTCAATAGATTCACTCTATGGGTCCTGGAAGTGGGTGGTTGCAGCCATTATATTTCCAAAGTGTTTCAGAGAAACCTATGGACAGAAATGTTGTGTACATTAAACAGTGATATTTAGAATTTGATTCGGGGTCTTCTGATTAACATTATCTTGTTATGATTCAGGCTTGTTTTTATGTTTGATAGAATCCCTCACAGAAAAATGAAATAAAATGGTGTGCACATTCTCCTTTGAGTTGCTTTGAATTGAAATTTTATGGGTAGGCACACAAGTAAGAGTTAATTAAGAGAAATGTTCTGCCCTTTTGCAACCCCTATATATATACATACCTATAATGATCTAAATAGCCATAGTCTTTTGGTAGATATAGTCCAGAGATGTGGATTATAACTCTGTAATACATGGATATTCAGTTTCCTAATACTTTTCCCTCTTCAAGTCCTTTTTTTTTCCCTCACCAAACTTACTCCTGGTGTGAAGATATGAGTGTGAAGAACTAAGAGTGCTCTCTATGGGTACTATTCATACTGGAGAGAGTTGTGTTCTATACTCAATTTTCTCTGGCAATTTCTAATTGTTCTTACTTCAAAATTTCCCAACAAATACAGTAAAATTTAAAAACTGGGGCTACTGAGCCAGAGCGGTGGCACAGCAAATAGGGCATTTGCCTTGCCCGTTCAACCTGGGATGGAACACAGTTCGATTCCCTGGCGTCCCATATGGTTGCCCAGGCCAGGAGCGATTTCTGAGCTTTCAGGAGTAACCCCTGAGCATCACCGGGTGTGGCCCCCAAAAGCAAAAAAAAAGAAGGGGGTGCTGATAAACTACCAGGGAAATCTTCGGTCAGTGTTCTCCTCCTCTCCCTCTCTCTTACATCCCCTTCTGTACTTTCCCATTCACTTCAATCAAAAGCAGCTTGCAGTTAAAGAGATAATCATTCTTTTTAGTCATCTGATGGATTTTTCACTTTTCACAGCAAATTCTGGCTTCTGCTTTTGAGCAAATGCCTAGTTCAAGAAGTGATTGTCATCTTAGGAATTTCATCCAGTTCCCCCATTTTTCTGTCTAGCCAAGACCTAAAACTCACTCGCCTGACTTGAGCCCTGTGTTCTCTGAAGCAGACTTGAGTTTTCCCCGACCATCTGCAGCTGTCCAGACTCTAAATTCCGCCCCCCCCCCTTGCACTTACCTAGCTCCCTGGGACCTTCTTCAGACATTTTTGGTGAGGGGTCTCATTTAATAGGAGTACTTAAGAAGATTACCTCAATGCAAGAACCCTCACAACAATCTGCTTTAGAAACAAAGTTCCACTTGAAATGTGCCCATTCGCTTTGCTTGCTCTTCGAAGCCCCTAGCTTTGGTACTGTTTACAGCTTTTTCTTGGATGAGATCTTTACTTTCAAAGCTCTGCTCTCTTCCCTGTTGGGTGCAAGAAGATAACCAAAGAACATTCCATTCTCCACTTTGCTCTGCTCTGCTCTTTATGAGCAACCTCACAGAGAGTTTTCTGATTTACAAAGTTTTCTTCATGGTAAACTGATGAACTGTTGGCTATAAAATATGCAGATGTCCCTGTGATCATTAACCCATGAAAATAAAGAACCTTTTCTATATCTACCATGGCAGCAAATTCTAGGCAGAATGCCTCCAAGTTAGGTATCATGTTTGCTTTGGAGAGTTCTCTTTGTGTGAACAAAAAAAAAATGTCTTCTTTAGAAGGTAGTCATCAAGAGAATCATGTGTTGTCATGGAAAGCTGCACACACCACCTGGTATGAAGCCGACCTGAATTAGACTTGAGTCTGCCAGTTTCTAGCTGTCCTTCCCTGAGTTTCTGCAAATAAAAAACAAAGAGCAGAGATCATATCTACTGATATGAACTAAAAGAAGAAACAGGAAATTTATACTTCAAATCCTAAATTTCCATAAACACATGAATTGATACATCAAATATTACTTCCCTCAATAAATATTTCCAAAACTATAGCTGTATTTCCGGCTCTGCAATGACAGAGGTTGCAATGCATTTGCTGTATTTCTGGAGCCTTTTCTACTTTTTAAAAATACTTTCATTGGGGCCGGCGAGGTGACGCTAGAGGTAAGGTGTCCGTCTGGCAAGCGCTAGCCAAGGAAGGACCTCGGTTCGATCCCCCAGCGTCCAATATGGTCCCCCCAAGCCAGGGGCAATTTTTGAATGCTTAGCCAGGAGTAACCCCTGAGCCTCAAATGGGTGTGGCCCCCCAAAAAACAAAAAAATACGTTCATAATAATCATGTATTTTGGTAGACGTGAAGCATAAAGATAGAAAAGCTTACCCCCCCTCCCCCCACTTTTTTTTTTGGTTTTTGGCTTTTGGGCCACAGCCGGTGATGCTCAGGGGTTCCTCCTGGCTACGCGCTCAGAAATCGCTTCTGGCTTGGGGGACCATAAGGGAT
>PVKC010012201.1:0-23979 GCA_004027635.1 Crocidura indochinensis
AATGAAATGGATGCCTCACTGAGAGTACTGTACCCAGTCTGACTCATGTTCAGGTTTGAAGGAAGGATACATAGTTTCATGGATAAGCAGCAGCTCAGAAACTTCACAGATGCAAAAAAGCACCTTAAAGGAAAAACTGAAAGGTCTACTTTAAGACAAGAGAGACCAACAATAAACACCCTTGAATAGATAAACCACTCCTAGGGAAAAGGAGTATGGGAGGCATTACTTTCCCCAAATTTAAACTGTACTACAAAACAATAGTTATCAAAACAGCATGGTATTAGAATAAAGACAGACCCTCAGATCATGGAATAGGCTTGAGTACTCAGAGAATGTTCCCCAAACATACAATCACCTAATTTTTGACAAAGGGGCAATATATTCTAAGTGAAGCAGGGAAAATCCTCTTCAACATGTGGTGTTGGCATAACTGGTTAGCCACTTGCAAAAAAGCAAATATAGACCCCCAGTTAACATCATGTATGAAGGTAAAATCCGAAAGCATTAAAGACCGTGATATCAGACCTGATACCATAAGGTATAAAGAACAACACGTAGGTAAATCACTACATGACATTGAAACTAAAGGCCACATCAAGGAGGAAACTGCACTTTCCAAAAAAGTGGAAGCAGAGATAAAGAGATGGGAAACATTAAGCTGATAAGCTTCTGCACCTCCAAATAAATATTGTCCAGGATGCAAGAGCCACCCACCATGTGTGAGAAACTATTCACCCAATACCCATCAGATAAGGTGCTAATATCTAAAAATATACAGGGAACTGACAGGATTTTACAAGAAAAAGAAAACATCTAAATCAAACCCCCCTAAACCAAAAACCAAAAACAGAACAAAAACAAACAAAAAGACAAAAAGCCTGAAGAGCAGCACAACAATAAAGACAACAACCAAACAAAATCACAAGAACTTTTCTCATTTAATACAGTTTGAAAATAAGCTTTTATGTAATATATAAAATATAACATCATAATAATTGGGAAATACCCACTAGGATAGCTGATAACTTTCAAAACTCTAAAAGGCATTTCCCCAGCATTATGCAAGCAAATATCAAAGCACTAAAGTTAGGTACATAATTATCTGTTTGCAATGGTGCTTATAACAATACAATAAGATCCATATCGATCAAACACAATTTAACTAGCAATATAGTGATCACTGAAAATAGGGTAAAGATATTAGCCTAGGAGAAAGTTAAATTTTTGGAAGTAACCCAGGTGCAGGAACTTATGAAAGCAACTTCTCCTTTATTGGTCTTTAGCTGGTCTTGTATTCTCCATCTTCTCCATCAACACATTCTGTGTTGGGCTTCTGGGGTCTCTTTGATAAGCTGCTCCAAGTTGGGGTCCTCATAAAAGGCATCTATGGTAGAGGAAACATATTAATTAGATTGTGGCTTCTGGGATGCTACCCAAAATCTTCAACTCTTTCCCCTTCACTGTTTGCTTCTGTATAATTCGAGGGTGCCTCTGCCACCATTAGGTGATGGGTCAACTGAGTGAGGCTGGAGGATGAGTTGACAGAACTTTTCTCGATTTAGTATATATTTGCTAACTTTCACTGGCATTCCACCAGTTCCAGATACATTAGCAGCTTTTGGTCTCTTTCCTTTCACAACATCAAGCTCCCAAGTCTCTCCATGTCCAATGCTACACAGAAACTTCCTAGGATTATTTCTCTTAATGTCCAGTAAACAAAGACATCTTCTTGGGTGCCATTTCTATTGATAAATCCATAACCATTCCGGACATTTAACCATTTATCCATGCCCAGTACTTGGAGGGCCAGTACCAGCTTGTCTACCTGACTCAGTGCTTGGGGCATTGAGGTATCTTTGGTTGATTTATTTCAGATCTGAGTCTGCAGAGACAGTAGCTAGCTTATCATTCTTGGAAGCTGGGGCTCTCTCTAGTTTAGTGCCAGTTCTAAACGATAAATTATCAGTTCTGGGAAGGCCTTTAGATTGAGAACTTGTCATCACTGAGAAAGCTTTCTTTATCTATTGTGGCAATATATGCAGGAGAATCTCTAGGGAGCCTGGCACATACAGTCAAGGGTGAGAAATGAAGGTAGAAAAAAAAATGAAGGTAGATGGACAAGAGAAAAATGAAGCCAGCCAGAACTGGAGCCATGTTCACTGATATTCCAGTGAAAGGCACATCACATTTAGTGAGCTCGAGGAGGCTGTCTTGGTGATAATCCACCAAAAGTTCAAGTTACTAACCATCACTACAGTCTTCTTGAGTCATGGATTCAAGTCAGTCCAGGGTTTGGGCACAAGGTGTTGTTTTAATATAAATTAAAGAGTCCTAGATTTGGTGTAGGGATGGTGAGGCCCTTTATGGTTAGGCCCAGTTCATGTAGCCTCTAAGGCCTGGCAAGTATGAAGTTTTCAGGAGACGATGGAGAAATTCACAAAGTAGTCAGATGAAGTTCCAGGAGTCAGCACGCCATATTTCACGGTCCTTACCACCATGTTCATTTCCTTACATGGCTTCTATGCTAAGTCTTTTTCTAGAAGCTCCTTCTCTGGCTCTCTCCACCTCTTCCTTTGAGCTGTTCTTCAGGCTTCGTTACTGACTGACTTCCCTTTGCTGATTCCCCTTGTCAATTCTACTGGTTCTTTTTGATTCTCCTGCTTCTTTTTGCTGCTATAACTTCCTTCTAATCGTCTCTCTCCCCTTCCCCCCAAGCAGACTCTTCTTCCTGCTCATTTCAGGTGTGAACGGTACTGATCTTTCAGGTAAGATAAATAAGAAATTGGGGAAGGGGATACCCACAGTGCATTATAATGCCCATTGTGAGAACACAACAAAAATATGACCTCATGAACATGACACATTATAAAAAATTCTGTGATGTCAAAACCATGAGTTATGAATTTATAGAAGGATGCATCAAATTGTACAATTTGATGCTACAATAATCAATAATTTCCTCATAGGTTTGTGCTAATTAATATTCAAATTTTAAAATTACAGTGTACCAAGTAAGTAAATAGAAATAGTATAATGTGTATGATCCTATTTACATAAAATTCTAGTTTTGAAATACATAAAATTTTCCTTAAGTATCTTATTTTAGTGTATAGTGCACTTATTCATTATCTGTTTAAAAGGTACATTTCTTTCAAAATCTAATCAAATTGTCTATTCATAAATTAAAATTCTTATATCATTAGATTTGGTATTTTATTAAGTAAATATGACTCTTAAAAACATTAGACTTATTCAGGACTGGCTATTGATTAGTATAGTTTTAAGAGACAGTTATCCATATTACCAGATATAAATGTCACTCTCCTCTGAGCTTTCCCGTGGAACTGTGCATCTTTAAAAATCAAATACAAATTTCTGTTCATATTCACATTAAAATTTACTCCATTTATTTACTTCATTTATAAATTTAAATATAAATCATGTTAATATTTATCATGAAAATTACTTCATTTATAAATTTCTTCATTTAGGTAATCTCAAATACCTAAAGTATCCCAAGTTTACCACTTTCCTTACTTTACCAAGAATGTACACTCCAATTTCTCATAGGGAACATATATTCCCTCTTTCCTGTGTATTTAACCATCATTGTTATAGAGTTGTTCAGAATTGGGTTGTAGTTTTATAGTGTATGCCAACCTTCAGCTGTCTATATATATCCCACCTCCAGTGTCCCTTCTAATTTTCCCCCTTGTCAGCCTTAGTTCAAATTTCCTCTTATTTTTATTGGATGTTATGAAAAATTTTAATAATTGTCATTTAAAAGTGAATATTATTTAACAGCATTACAATACTAATAATGCATTTTCTAAAACTATCCCATTTCAAGTCAAAATGAAAATATCATATTAACATTAAAACAGAATCTTTTGGGATAGGGAAGTTTTTCATATTCTTAATATCTTCATAACACTTGCTAAATAAATATATTAATCTACTTAATTACGTTTTCTCAAGAGATAAACTGTGTTTACCTAGTGATACTTTACACACTTTAAAATAATATATTTTATGAAGACAGTATTACATTTCTTAGGCTAAAATAGAATAGATATCTTTGAAACATTACATTATTTGTTGATCAGTAGGAGTCATTTGTCATGATTCATAAATCATTCTTTTTAAATAAGGAAAGCATTACTCAATAGCACATTGAATCTATCGAGTTCTCTATGTGTCTTATCTCACTTGGTTATCATAATAAACACTAATATGTAAGATGTCTGATATCACCCTCATTTCTCTCTAAGTAAAAAGAAGTAAAGACATTGAATTCATTTCTGAACATCAAACAGCTAATTAAAGGCACCCAGGAGAATATTCTAAGCTTTACATTCTTACTCAAGTATATTTTCTTTTCTTAAAACAGGAAAGGCTAATCCAGACACCTTTAAATTCCCTCTGGCTATCAGATATTATTCTATCAGTTTTAGCACAAACCATCAAATTACGTGAAAATTTTCACTTGTTTTTTACCCAAATTATTAATTTCATATTTCTCTTGAATGTCTTTTTGTTTGTTTGCTTTTGGCTACACTCAGCATCTCTCATGTGTTATGCCTGCATCTGCACTCGGAAATAGCTCCTGTTAAGCTTGGGGACCATATGTGATGTTGGGGATCGAACCTGGGTTCCTCCTGGGAATAAAGCAATTGCCCTATCACCATGCTATTACTCTGACCTCCATCTCTTGAATGTCTTATAGCAAAACTCAAATTTCTATTGTCATTGACTATTTTTTATTTTTTTACTGTTTTTAATAGTCCACAGATAAGATATAATTGACAATATGTTCCTGTCCTTATCTAACTTTAGATAGTGTGATAGTCTCTTAATATAGCCATGGTGTGGCAAATCTTATTTCATATTTTATTATGATGAATAATATTAATTAGTGTATATACTCAAAATATCTGTTTATCTTTCTTTTGACCCCACCTGATTATTCTCAGGGCTTATTTCTGGTTCTCTGCTAACCATTAACCATTCTTAGGATGGGGGCTGAGAAGTGCTGGATATAAAGCCAGGATCAGCCACATGTAAGGTAAGCACCCCTTGGTTGAACCATTGCTCTTCCCTTCGTCTTGGATTCAGATTTGTATTATATTAAGGAAGCCTGTCTGTTATAGCTTTATATACTTGAAATCTTCCTGTGTTGGAGTGGATATCAGAACTCACTGCTGATTATGTTCAGAGAACCTTTCTGAAGCAGGTAATGGAACCTAGGTCAACCTCATTCATGGCAATTGCCCTCACAATTCTATTATCTATAGATTTTATGTAGCCCAACTACAATTCTTCCATTTTTCTTATTTGAAAAAAAAATCACATATGGAAGTACTCATGGTTTACTCCTGGATCTTCTCTCAGGGATTACTCATTATTGGGTTGGGAGACCTCATGGAGATTTGGAGATTGAACTAATTTTGACCATGTAAAAGACGAGAAGTGCCTCATTTGTCTATTATATCTATAACTTCATCAATCAAAATTTTGTATCCAGTCTTCTGTTCTTGGTATTTGGTTGATATTTTAGATATCAAAAATTGTTGGTAACATTTCAACAACTATAGAATCTTAAAATGTCATAGTGAAATAAATAGTGCCTTAGGCCTGTGAGGTAAAATACTGATTTCTGGAACATAATTTTATATATTAATTTGTTTAGAAGTGTTTTATGTAAATATTAACATTTTTCCATATAGCTTAAACAAATTGATATTCCCTCCAATGGTGGGTTAATGTTATTTCTCCCCACATATATCCAGAACTGCTTGTGCTTGTTTTTCTACTTGTATATCAATCTGTCTGGTATGAATCAACCTGCTACAATTAATATTTTGATTTACATTTCGTTGAAAATGGTAAAGGAAATTTTTTCATATAATTTTTTACCATCTGACTGTCTCATTGGCTGTGTATGTTTATATTTATTACCATATTTGTGATGGAGTTTTTTGACTTCTTGATTGGAAGATGTTTAGTTCAAAGTAGGTGTAAGGTCTATGGTAAAAGGCTTTTGGCAATTTGGTGTTGATTAACTTGTCCATTAATACCAGAAATAATAATATATTTAAATGTTATTTTCAGCAAGAAAAATAAAATAAAACGTGTTAATATAGCTCACAGAATTTTTATTTAAACAGTAGTAAAAAAAACTTTTTATGATGGAAAAAATTGCTATATTTAACCTTTAACTGCAAATAGTCTTTAGACAACATATAGACCAAATGGAGTAATAAAATGTTTTCCTTTATATGTAGGTTCATGATAATTTCTGCCGTTTGATGATTATCAACTATTACAAGTTTTTTTTTTTCTTGAAATTGGTTTGCTTCAATAATAAATGGAGAAAATTTAGTCTTTACAATTTATCACCTGTGAATTTTGGAAATCCAACTAATCTTCTAAATGTTTAGTTACATGTAACATTAAACTTAAAACTTAGTATTAAAATATAAGAATCCTATTACTATTCACAAGTTTTTATTACTATTGATTAATTAGGTAGTACATTTCAAATAAAATTTCCAAGAATATGTGTTAAATGGATTCTCTTTTTTTATATTGAAAATGAGCTTTTTCTACTAATAGGAGACTATTTTTGTTGTTGTTTTGTTTTGTTTTTTTGACCATGCTAGGTCATGCTTAGGGGTTACTCCCAACACTGCACTCAGAAGTTGCTCCTGGCAGGCTCAGGTGAAGTATATGGGATGAAACCCTGGATGGCTGAATGCAAGGCTAATGTCCTACCCATTTTTCTATTACTCAAGGAAAGGAATTTTAGGGAAATATTTTTGGGACAAAACCAGGCAATACTCAGGGGCGATTCCAGCTATGTACTTACAGTGTCTATTGTTTGGTTTACTGAACCACAGTGCCAAAGATTGGACAAAGGTCTCATTCACACAAAGCATGCTTCAGCACATTGATATATATATATATATATATATATATATATATATATATATATATACGTGCTACCCAG
The DNA here is from genome assembly GCA_004027635.1 of Crocidura indochinensis. Classification (NCBI taxonomy): domain Eukaryota; kingdom Metazoa; phylum Chordata; class Mammalia; order Eulipotyphla; family Soricidae; genus Crocidura; species Crocidura indochinensis. The sequence continues at coordinate 7,013 of PVKC010012201.1, forward strand.
TTTTAGAAGTATATTATTCTAATGTTTTAAAATAAATATTATAATGTTGTATATTTTATTTATAACCTTAAAAATTAAGCCATAGTAAACATTCAATGAAATGTGAATATTCCTCAAAACTAAACAAAACTATTCAATATGTTACAGTTATTGCCCTCTGGGTATTTACTTCCAGACAATTTAGAATACTAATTAAATTATATATACCTCTATATTAGTGACATTTATAGTATCTGTATTTATATAGCCTAATTTATCAATAAATATATCAGAAGTCTCTGCCATATCAACACACATTGAATAATCGTCAGATGTTATAAATATAATGTCTTGCCATAAAAAGGTAAAATGAACGGACTATATAAATATGAATGATAAATATATATATAAATATATATCAAAAGATACAGGGGTGGAGAGGTTGGAAAATTTTGCAAAACTGGTTTATTATATGATTAAAGATATAATTTTATAGTATCAATACAATTAATATGCACATATATTTTGTATATTAATCATTTTGAAACTAATGTTTCATTCAATGTTCCTTCATCAATAGTAAAGTTAATTTTTATATCACAGGGATATGCTTATATGTTGTAGCATTTTATTTGAGTAGTATAAACTTACAGATTAAAATTTGATATCCTGAATCCCTGGAGATGCTTATATACTTCCTTCTATCTGCTGCAGCACTGTTAGATAGGTGTAAGATACATATTTCCAGAGTGGTATAATTCTAAAGATAAGAAAATCTTTTTTTTAGGGGGGGGTCACACCTGGCAGTGCTCAGGGGTTACTCCTGGCTCCATGCTCAGAAATTGCTCCTGGCAGGCACGGGGGACCATATGGGGCACCGGGATTCGAACCGATGACCTTTTGCATGAAAGGCAAACGCCTTACCTCCATGCTGTCTCCCGGGCCCCAGAAAATCTTAGTTACTAAAAGTCTTATGCACTCACTCTGAATCACTACTAATTAATATCCTATAATGCATGTTCACTATAAGATGTATGTCTTATCAAAATATGGTTTGACACAAAATTTCATACATATTAAGTAAGTAAAGTAATCAGCAAGTCTAAACTAAGATGAATTTTGGCACTCTATGATATAGTAATAAAGTTCATGTGCCAAAATAATGTGAATATTGAATAGAAATTGCAAAGGGTTACAAATTGGATGACCCAGAAAAAAAACAGGATGTGTATGTATTTACTCTGGTTATTTTTCCCCTAAATTTTATCTTTTATGGTCTAATCTTACTTAATCTAGGAAAGTAATAATCCTTCAGTCAATTTACTGGTGAGTTATTAAGTGATCATTTCAATCAACTGCATTTCTGATTCTGTTTAAAATCCCAAGATTTGCTATTACCCTACAGCATGACAAAGACGTCCTGGCTGAAAAAGTGCAAAGCCCAGCCAAACCTGTATGTTTTTAAAGACTACTATTTACCCCCATTTACAACATTCCTTATTTCAGAGTTCTCCTAAGACATTATTTTTACTTCTTTGGGGCACTATATTTAGATCCACCTCTGTACACTAAATTAAATTGTGCATTATTCTCTATTCATTTTTTGTTTCTTTTTTCTATGTCACTGTAAATTTCTCTAGTCTAATCTTGTATGAGTGTTAACTTTTCATTCTTCTATCGCTTTTATTTTAAAACTGCATCTGTCTCATGCTTTCCCATTCAAGATAGCTAACTACAATGTTGTAATAGTTTTGTTTTGTATTGTTTTAATCTCTTGGAGATCGTATCTAATATCTAATATCTAAATATTATGTAATATTTAGATCAATGTTAACACTATAATAGTGTCAATCATATCTAAATTGGGAACAATTAACAGTTTTTATTACTTCTCTATAGAATTTTGGGTTTTGGTTTTTGGTTTAGTTTGGGTTTTGTGCTTGTTGGCAGTGCTAGTGATTACTCTTGACCCTGTGGTCATGGAAAATTCATGAAACACGAAAGACCAGTTGGAAAAAAAAGAAAGATCACTTGGATATCAAATATTATAGTCATATTGGCCATGTGCAAGACAAATTCCCAATACACTCTACTGTTACTCCTGCTGCCTACAGAACACTGTTTTTATTTTGCTTTTTAATGGCATTATTGTTTTGGCACATTGATTTTACTGAGTATCTTCTTATATCATATCTCTTGGATAAACAAAGGGTATATTTCACAGTATGTAATATTTACAATTTAACAATTATTTATTATTTAAACTTTTTTGGTTTGTATGCCACACCCACTTATTTTCAGGAGTTACTCTGGTCAGAATTGTGGAACTCTAGCTGCTGCAATGACAAAACAGAGTTGAGATATGCATTAGTTCATCTTACACGCTGCTACTTTTGTTTGTTTGTTTGTTTTTTTGGGTCATATCCAGCAGCGTTCAGGGGTTGCTCCTAGCTCTATGCTCAGAAATCACCCCTGGCAGACAAGGGGACATATGGGATGCTGGGATTTGAACCACCATCCTCTGCATGAAAGGCAAATGCCTTACCTCCATGCTGTCTCTCTGGCCCCATCTTACCCACTATTTAATCTCTCTAACCTTATGTTTATAAGATTAGAAAGAGCTACAAAATATTTATTTGGACATAATTTTCACAAAAATAAACATAACATTTTGGAAAAATTTTAATCTCATTCAAGTAATATAATATATCAGCATATTAATTCACTATTATGGTACTTTACTGTAGGTAATAAGTATATGTATTTATTACACTTGCTGTATTTTATTTTATTTACTTGGATTTAATACTTTTTGGCTTCTGTTAAAAAAATTTCTTTTTCTGAACAATTGAAGATCAAATAGAATCAGGTAACAATAAAGACATGGTTCATAAAGTAGAAGTCATATTAATTATCTTAATGAACTATAGAATTATTCAAAATAACTCCTGTTGTAAAGCTTTAGAAATATATAATATACAAATACAATGTAATGTTCATAAATTTTAATTTTAAATAAATGAAAGTGTATTATATACAAGAGAAATATAACATAATAGTCAATGTGATGCTCGGTCATTTGTAAAATCAAAAGTTGCTTCAGAAAAATATATTTCTTAAGGGAGCAATCAAGACCAAACAGGTGTATGACCACTAAGTAGCAAGTTAGGCGCAGAGGAGACCACTTACTCTTGCAGGCCCAGGGTTGAGGGAGGAAGATATAGGAGGTAGGATGGAACGAAGGTGTAGGGAGATCAATTCGGTGATGGAAACCCCCCCTGATGTTAAGTTAACATGTACCTAAAATATTATTGTCAACAAGAGCTTGCTTTACATGAAAAAATTGGGGGTGGTGGGACGATAACTTTGCTGGTGGGAATTCCCCTGATTCAATATTAATATGTACCTAAAATATTACTGTGAAAGGTATGTAATTCACTTTGGTCAAAATAAAAATTATTATTAAAAAAAGAAAAATATATTTCTATTAATTCACTTATACATTGTTTCTGAAATATCACATTAAGAATTAGTTATATACATAATGAATTATTAAATAAAACTGTCCAATTGTCTCAATTTAATGAATGTTCTATGTTTGGAATAATGGGGTAATAATCTCACCAGATATTCTTCAAATAGTTATTTTCAGGAAAAATTAATGAGTACACTTCTTCAGATGATATAAAGAAGAAAGCAGTGGATTAAATTAAGGAGATAATAGATAATTATTTGGAGACTAGACTGAGCTGTTTTTGTATTGGTCAATACCTCTATCATTTTAAGTTTAAAACTATAGTAGAACTATTTTATGATATTTTTATTCATTGTTTTTTCTTTACTCGATGAGATAAGCAAATGACATTCAGAAAAATATTCTAATCTCTTGTTACATAGGTGGATTTTTAATTTGGCGCAGGTTCTCTCTGTCCTACAAAAACATTTTTAAATAATGCCGTTTCTTTTGTTTTTTTTTTCTTGTTATTTTTAATTATTATTAGTATGTATTTATTATATATTTTTAGTATTTATTATTTTTCACACTTATACATGACACTTTTTAATATAAATATTATTTAAGCACCATGATTACAACATGTTTGTTGGATTTCAGTCATATTGGGTTTTAGTCATAAATGAAGTACCCCCCTTCACCCAGTGCAACATGTCAAATAACTGAAAGTATCTTTGAGGTCCATATTCTAAAAATTTTGCCTCTGTTTTCTTCTATAAAATATGGTGCCTGGTGTTCTTAAGATTTCAATTAACTTTGAATTTACCTTTATGAAAGGTGTGAGTTGTAATTTCAGTTTCATATTTTTGGGTACACACTGTTCTTTTTTTTTTTTTTTTTTGGCTTTTGGGTTACATCCGGCAGCTCTCAGGGGTCACTCCTGGCTCTATGCTCAGAAATCGCTCCTGGCAGGCTCGGGGGACCATGTGGGATGCCGAAATTTGAACCACCGTCCTTCTGCATGCAAGGCAAATCCATACCTCCATGCTATATCTCTGACCCCACAGTGTTCTTTTTTTAACACCACAAAGCATCCAAGACTTTGTGGTTCATTTTCCTGTCCTTTCATATGTGTAGTTTTTCTGCTCTATTCATATTTTCTCCTCTCCTCACTATACTCTGGAGCCAAGGGTGTTTTCAACAATCAACAATTATTGCTGTTATTTTAAATATCACAAATAAATTATATTATTTTGTATTTATCCTTCTTCTTATGCCTTACTTCATTTAATATAATATCTTAAAGTTCCACCCATGTTACAGAAAATTGCATGATTCAGTATCTTTACTGCTATGTAGAACTCCATTTGTATATTTGTATAATATCTTCACGATCAACTTGCCTATTGTTGGACATCTAGGTTAATTACAACTCTTAAACCATTGTATTGAGTTCTGTGTTATAAACAAAAACCGTTTTGCAAGAAAGTCCTGTGAAGGAAAAGAAAATAGCGAGATTGCCATATGCTAGATTATATGGCAGGTTCAATCTAAGTTGCTGTTTAAATAATTAAAATTTTGTAGTATACCTTCAATTAGGTAATAACACTCATATTTTTCTTTCTTAGTATGATTTTGACTATTCTTGTCTTTTGTGGTTTTACGCAAATTTTTCAGTTGACAGTTCTAAGTTGTTGAAAATTTCAAAAATATGAATTGCACTGAATCTATATTGTAGTTTAGGCCAGATATTTAGAAAACAATGTATATTCTTACCCATAAACATGGAATTTTTTAATTTCTTAGTTTTTAATAATAATAATATCTTTTATTTTATTTAAACACCTTGATTACATACATGATTGTGTTTTGGTTCAGTCATGTAAAGAACACCACCCATCACCAGTGCAACATTCCCATCACCAATGTCCCAAATCTCCCTCCTCTCCACCCAACACCCACTTGTACTCTACACAGGCTTTTCATTTCCCTCATACATTCTCACTATTAGGACAGTTCAGAATGTACTTATTTCTATAACTAAACTCATCACTCTTTGTGGTGAGCTTCATGAGGTGAGCTGTAACTTCCAACTCTTTTCTCTTTTGTGTCTGAAAATTATTATTTCACAAATGTCTTTAATTTTTCTTAAAACCCATAGATGAATGAGACCAGTCTGCATTTCTCTCTCTCTCTGACTTATTTCACTCAGCATAATAGATTCCATGTACATCATTATAGGAAAATTTCATAACTTCATCTCTCCTGACAGCTGCATAATATTCATTGTGTATATGAACCAGAGTTTCTTTAGCCATTCGTCTGTTGAAGGACATCTTGGTTGTTTCCATAGTCTTGCTATGGTAAATAATGCTGCGATGAATATAGGTGTAAGGAAGGGATTTTTGTATTGTATTTTTGTGTTCCTAGGGTATATTCCTAGGAGTGATATAGCTGGATCGTATGGGAGCTCAATTTCCAGTTTTTGGAGGAATCTCCATATCGCTTTCCTAAACGTTGAACTAGACTGCATTCCCACCAGCATTAGATAAGAGTTCTTTTCTCTCCACATCACTGCCAACAATGTTTGTTCTCATTCTTTGTGATGTGTGCCAATCTCTGTGGTGTGAGGTTGTACCTCATAGTTGTTTTGATTTGCATCTCCCGGATGATTAGTGATGTGGAGCATTTTTTCATGCGTCTTTTGGCCATTTGTATTTCTTCTTTGTCAAAGTGTCTGTCCATTTCTTTTTCCCATTTTTTGATGGGATTAGATGTTTTCTTTTTCTTGTAAAGTTCTGTCAGTGCCTTGTATATTTTGGAGATTAGCCCCTTATCTAATGGGTATTGGGTGAATAGTTTCTCCCACTCAGTGGGTGGCTCTTATATCCTGGGCGCTATTTCCTTTGAGATGCAGAAGCTTCTCAGCTTAATATATTCCCATCTGTTAATCTCTGCTTTCACTTGCTTGAAGAGTGCATTTTCCTCCTTGAATATGCCTGTAGTCTCAATGTCCTGGATTGTTTTGCCTATGTGTTGTTCTATATATCTTATGGTTTCTGGTCTGATATCGAGGTCTTTCATCCATTTGGATTTACCTTCATACATGATGTTTGCTTGGAGTCTGAGTTCACATCTTTGCAAGTAGCTAGCCATTTCTGCCAACTCCACTTGTTGCAGAGGCTTTCTTTGCTCCATTTAGGATTTCTTGCTCCTTAATCAAAAATTAGGTGATTGTATGTCTGGGGAACATTCTCTGAGTATTCAAGGCTATTCCACTGATATGAGGGCCTGTCTTTATTCCAATTCCTTGCTGTTTTGATAACTATTGCTTTGTAGTACAGTTTAAAGTTGGGGAAAGTAATTCCTCCCATATTCTTTTTTACCAATGATTGCTTTAGCTATTCTAGGGTGTTTATTGTTCCAAATGAATTTCAAAAGTGCCTGGTCCATTTCTTTAAAGAATGTCAGGGTTATCTTCAGAGGGATCACATTAAATATGTACATGCCTTGTGGAATATTGCCATTTTGATGATGTTAATACTGCCAATCCATGATCAGGGTATGTGTTTCCATTTCCACGTGTCCTCTCTTATTTCTTGGAGCAGAGTTTTATAGCTTTCTTTATATAGATCCTTCACATTTTTAGTCAAGTTGATTCCAAGATATTTCAGTTTGTGTGGCACTATTGTGAATGGGGTTGTTTTCTTAATGTCCATTTCTTCCTTACTACTATTGGTGTATAGAAAGTTGATTTTTGTCTGTTAATTTTGTAGCCTGCCAACTTGCTATATGAGTATTGTTTCTAGAAGCTTTTTGGTAGAGTCGTTAGGGTTTTCTAAGTAAAGTATCATGTCATCTGCAAATAGCAAGAGCTTGACTTCTTCCTTTCCTTTCTGGATACCTTGATATCTTTTTCTTGCCTAATTGTTATAGTGAATAATTCCAGTGTTATGTTGAATAGGAGTGGTGAGAGAGGACAGCCTTGTCTTGTGCCAGAATACAGAGGGAAGACTTTTAGTGTTTCTCCATTGAGGATAATATTTGTCATTTTCTTAGTTTTTTATCAAATTTTTTCTAAGACCTTTGATGTTTCTGTGGTATGAATCTCTTACAAATTGTGATAAGATGATTTATGTATATTTGATTATTTTTAAAATATCATTATTTAAATACCTTGGATTACACAGAGTGGCAAACGGATCAAAAAGATAAATCTAATATTCTGCTGCTTACAAGAAACACATCTGCATAGTCAGAAAAAAATAGACTCAAAATAAGAATCTGGAGGAAAATAATCCAAGCAAACATTTCCTTTAAAAAGCTGGAGTGTTAGGCCGGAGAGATAGCATGGAGGTAAGGTGTTTTCCTTTCATGCGGAAGGACGGTGGTTCAAATTCCGGCTTCCCAGATAGTCCCCTGTGCCTGCCAGGGGCGATTTCTGAGCCCAGAGCCAGGAGTAACACCTGAGCGCTGCCAGGTGTGACCCAAAAACCAAAAAAAAAAAAAAAAAAAAAAAAAAAAAAAAAAAAAAAAAAAAAAAAAAAAAAAGAAATAAAAAAGGCTAGAGTGACCATATTAATATCAGATGGCACAAACTTCAGACTCAGAAGTTAAAAGGTATAAAGTTGGTCATTTAGAACTAATCAAAGGATTTGTAAAACAAGAAGAAATCACACTCCTAAACATATATGCACACAATGAGGAAACAGCAAAATATTTAATACAATTGCTGACGAATTTTAAAGAAGATATGAATATCAAAAATATAAATATATAAAGATATAAATACAAAAATATTAAGAATCCTCAAAACTTTCCTGTCACCCCTTGATAGGTCAACCAGGTAAAAACATAACAAGAGTATACCACCTCTAAAAAGAGAAATGCAAAAAAGTTGACTAATTGAATATACATATATATACATACATATGTATATATATATGTATATATGTACATATATATATATATATATATATATATATATATATATATATATATATATATATATATATATAGTGTGTGCACTCCATCCCCAGAAAACTGGATACACATTTTCTCCAATGCACATGGGTCATTCTCCAGGATAGACCACATGCTGGCACATAAAGCATACCTCCATAAAATCAAGAGGATAAAAAGTGTGCAGGCTACCTTCATTGACCACAAGGCACTGAAATTAAATGTGAACTACAAAGGGACACAGAAGCAAAACTTTACCACCTGGAAATTAAATAGCTTACTACTGAAAACGCAGTGGGTCTTAGATGAAATCAAAGAGGAAATCAAAACTTTCCTGTAAACAAATGACAATGTAGACACAACTATCAGAATCTATGGGATACAGCAAAAGCATTATTAAGAGGTAAATTTAGGGGCCCGGGAGATAGCATGGAGGTAAGGCGTTTGCCTTTCATGCAAAAGGTCATCGGTTCAAATCCCGGTGCCCCATATGGTCCCCCGTGCCTGCCAGGAGCAATTTCTGAGCATGGAGCCAGGAGTAACCCCTGAGCGCTGCTGGGTGTGACCCAAAAACCAAAAAAAATAAAAAAAAAAAGTTTCCTTAAAAAAAAAAAAGAGGTAAATTTACCATTTTTCCTAGCACTCATCAAAAAGGAAGAAGGGGCCTATAAAAAATCTTAATGACAGCGCTTATAAAATTAAAAAATGATCAACAAAAGGAACCAAAAATAGGAAAGCAGAAAGATAACATAGCTTAGAGCAGAAATCAATGAAGTGAAATCAAGGATACTGTCTGAAAAATCAACAAATTAAAAGTTAGTTCTCTGAAAAAATAAACAAGTATGATAGCAAAGCACGCAAAGCAATAGAGAAACCTCATAAACTGGATTTGAAATGAAAAGGGGGGGTTAAAGAGATAGCATGGATGTAAGGCATTTTCCTTCCATACAGAAGGACAGTGGTTCAAATCCCAGCATCCCCTATGGTCCACAGAGCCTGCCAGGAATGATTTCTGAGCTTAGAGCCAGGAGTAACCCCTGAATGCTGTCGGGTGTGACCCAAAAACAAACAAAATAAAAGAGGACAATAAAGAGATGTTTTGTATTAAAAGGCATATTCTGTCCATTTGACATAGAAACAATATTATGATCATTTATTTTCAGGTAAATGTAAATTAAAATGAAACTATAATCAACTAGAATTAGTGAGCATAATTTTATGTCAATTGGGAAGGTTATTATCTAGTTATAGTAAGGAAGCTGAGTAAATGTAATTTTTACTTACAATTAGATTGCTGTCTTTGCAAGTAGAACAGAGCCAGAGAATGCTTAAGCTTCCCTTTGAACTGTACAAGAAAAAATCTGAGAAGAATGTTGTACATTGTATGATTGAAACCCAATAGTGAACAGTTTTGATACCACAGAGCTTAGATGAAGCAATTACAAAAAATAATGTTGTGTAATTTATCCTTTCTAGAATGTAGCACATTTTCCTTAAAAGAACAAAAATATAACTTCCTATGGTCCAGTTGACCAATTACTTCTATCTGACACTAATTGCATTATTATGAAAAGATACATACCTGCCTATGTCCATTATAGCACTTAGTCCAATAACCAGAATATGTTTTCAACCTGAATATCTAATTAAAGAGGAAAGGTATATACTTACATTAAGTAAATACACAATAGAATACTATGAAGCTCCTGAAGAGACAAACTCGTGACATTTGCTGAACATCTATGGAATTGGAGAGTATCATGTGCTTTGAAAAAGTCATGGAGAAGAACATTTACATGTATATCACACTAATATGTTAGTATTTTAAAGATATAAAGGATAAATTACACACATTATTTTTCGTAATTGCTTCATTTAAGCTCTGTAGTATCAAAACTGTTCACTATTAGGTTTCAATCATACAATGTACAACATTCTTCTCAAATTTAATGATATAAACATGTGACTAACATTACAAACTGTTTACTAAGTCTTGTTCTTTCACTATCAACTGAGGTGATCAAGAAGTGAATGGAGAAGCATTATCAATACCATTAGATATTTTGTTTCCCCCATTAGCTATTTTGTTATTGTAACTGAGTTATCTAAGCTATAATAATTTTCAGATCAAAAACTAAAAATTTCTAAAAATATGAATTTTTGTCACTGAATTTAGAATCCTTATAAAATTGCATTAAGTCATTTTAGCCATACTATCTCTTCCAACAAAGCATAGTAAATTTAACATTTTTTTGTAAATATAAGCCAAGAAAATTTAAACCAAAAAATAAAATTCAAGGTGCTGTGCATTTGAAGATTTAGTCTTTGTCAGGTCAGTATATATATATATTGATTTTTGGGTCCCACCCGGCAGTGCTCAGGGGTTACTCCTGGCTCCATGCTCAGAAATTGCTTCTGGCAGGCACAGGGGACCATATGGGGCACCGGGATTCGAACCGATGACCTTTTGCATGAAAGGCAAACGCCTTACCTCCATGCTATCTCCCGGGCCCCCAGTATATATATATTTTAACTAGGAAATTTAAAGATATTTAGAGAGATTTATATATTCTAAATTATTTATCATAAATTAAGCTACTATAAATATCTACTGCATGTCATCCTATTTATAATTTTACTTTTATTTTATTTCTAATATTTTATTTAAACTGAGGCCTACTCAATATTTTAAATATATTGCTATTTAAATACTTTAAATACTTTACTATTATCAATATTATGTCTCCTGTCATTTTCTTTCACATTTCTTTTATTGCTTATAGCTATGCCACTACAAATATTTGATAAGACTCTTGAACTTGACTTTATACTACTTAAGTATCAAACTTCTCAGTTAAAGTGTGTATTCAGCTGAGTCAGATATTCTGTAAATAATGGAAAATACAAAGGTAGCTTTACCTTAATATGATCTATTAGGTTGATAACTAGATGCCAGTTTTCAATATAAAATAGCATTTCAGAATGCTCCTGGGAAAGCTCCTGACAATAACAATTATAAACAATTATTTGTTTTCTTATAAAACAAATAATCTTGTCAATATTATTGTTATTGCACTTCTTGTTTATGTGAAATATATATAGACACAGTGATATTGCTAATTTAAGATACTTCTGATTCCAAATCTCTACTACAATTTCAACAACAAACTTGATTTGAACTAGATACAATATTTATATTACTCAAAATTTTCAAATTCAATAACTCACAATAGGTTTATTTTTTGTATGAATCAGGTCTTAACTGAGCATTAATTTAAAAATCACAACTCTAAACATTCACTATTAAATAGGCCAATTATTTTCTATTATAGACTGCTATTCATATTTGAAGTGTCATTATAATTTATTGTTCTTAATTTAAAAATGTCAATACCTTTTATTATCTACTATCTAATATATGCCTCACAAAATTTAAGTAAAGTTTATTGTACATGTTAATAACTAAATTAGCAACAATGACCAGTGTTAAATAATGTTCAAAATTTTATATAATTAATTAGAAAATTTACAGGTGTTAAATAATGTTCAACATTTTATATAATATGCATTTATTATTATATAATCTGCATTTCAATATGTTCCATTGACATTTTATTTATTATTAATTTAGAAAAATTGATAAAATTTTAACTGAATAATTAATATATGTGCTAACTATAATTCAAAATGTTATTTTATTAAACACAGTTCCTGGAAAAATGCATTAAAGGGTTAAGATTCTTGTAGCACATATTTTCAACCAGAGGTTTATCCCAGAAATGACTATGGTGATCCCAAGCACAGAACCAAGAGCCAATACTGAGTACTAAATTTAATTGCCCCAAAATTATTTTTTCTCAGAAATATGCAATTTTCAGGTGCTATATTATATTGTAGTTTTTATTTTTATTTATTTGAACCATTGATAAAATTTATTTTTCAAAAAATACTTAACACCTAGCTTTATGAGGGAACATCTAAAAATAATAATCTGAAAGAATAAAGAAAAATAGTCTTAACTTTTCAATATACAATGAAAGTTCTGAAGGAATATGAAACTGATCTAAGATAAATGTAGATAGAAGTTCTGGGAAACTAAAATCAATCGGATTTTTATATTAGCATTATACATGACTTATTTAATAAATAGCATTGATTTCATTTAGAGTTTAGCATATTTATCTTTGAAGTTTGGAAATACAATGTAAAGTATCTGATGCTATTTTATGTAAAGGTATATACAGTGCACAGAAAAGCTGAGGATCTTTAAAGACTCAAATCCAATCTAAAAGAATAACTGAATGGTCTACTGTAAGGCAAGACAAATCCATAAACTTACCTAAGTTCTACAAAAAGATGGTACATTTTCCCATGACTATCATCTTTCTCAATATCAATGGTCTAAATTCACCAGTTATGAAACACAGTGACAAAATAGATGAGAAAATTTGATCCAAATTGTTTACAACTTAAACAAATGTATTGAGTCAGAACAAATATATTCTCAAAGTCAAATTTTGAAAGACAAACAGATTCTTTCTTTTCTTTTCTTTTCTTTTTTTTTTTTTGTTTTTGTTTTTGGGTCACACTCGGCAGTGCTCAGGGGTTACTCCTGGCTCCATGCTCAGAAATTGATCCTGGCAGGCACGGGGGACCATATGGGGCACCAGGATTCGAACCGATGACCTTTTGCATGAAAGGCAAATGCCTTACCTCCATGCTATCTCCCGGGCCCCATAAACAGATTCTTTCAAAAGCCTTTGGCAGTCATATTAATGTCAGTTGGAAGATTCCAAGTTTAAAATTTTTTGAGACAGATAAAATTATTTGTTAATATTCAAAAATAGGTAGATAGAAAGAAATCAAACATTTAAGCTTATATGCTCCCAAAGAGTAGCCAGAAAAAAAAATAGCTGGCTAATATACTTGAAGACATCAATAGCAGCATCATAGTAGATGGAAAATGAAAAATGACTCTGTAACCTCTTGATAAATCAACCAGACTAAACTCAACAAGGATATATTGGCTGTAAGGAAGAAATTTGAGAGAAATCCTTAGTGTGTGTCTGTATATATATTTATATGCAAATTTTCACCTCCAAAGGGTCGTGTACACGTTCTTCTACCAATGCACATAGGACATTTTCAAAAAAAGACCACATACTGAACCATAAATCATACCTCCATAAAATAAAACAGCTAGAAATTCTAACAACTATTTTCTCAGAACACGATGCACTGACAATATAAGTAAATTACAAACAAAAACAGAGAAATAACTTTAACACCTGGAAATAAAACTTTGCCCTGCTGAATAACATTGCACTGAGTCTGAGAGGGAAATAAGCAATACCTGGAAACCAATGAGAATAAAGACACGATTTATGAGACTTTGTGGTATACAGCAGTGGAAAATGTATAGTTTGGAATCATTCATCAGGGAAAAAGAAGTGGCCTATGAAGATAATTAAAATGAAACAGCTTAAAAATCGTAAAATGTCCCTGTCAATCATTGGTTAATAAAAAGGGACCTGCTCTGAGTGAGATGACTAGGGAAAGTCTCAGGACCTGATTACAAGCATGACTGTAGTTGGGTTTCAGTCATAAACAGAATAACCCCTTCACCAGTGCAATATTCCCACCATCAATACGCCCTTTCTTCACCCCACTCCTGCCTGTATTTGAGGCAGGCATTCTACTTCTCTCACTCATTAACATTGTTATGCTAATTGTTAGTGTAGTTATTTCCCTAACTGCACTCACCACTTGTTTTATTGTGAATCTAACATTCTGTTGCCTACAAGAACCAAAACTGAACAGTCAGAAGTATCATATACTAAAAGCCAAAGGTTGGAGAAAAAAACATTCAACTCCCTTATAAAAGCAGGGGTGGACACTTTAATATCAGACAGGATTTAGGGTTAAATAAGAGATAGAAGATAGGTAATTCTTACTAATCAAGACATGTGTGCATCAAGAAGAAATTAAGCTTTCATATATACATGCTCCCTATGATGGTCCAGCAAAATAATTAAAACCACTGATAAACTTGAAGATTGACATTAGTAGCAACACAAATATAGTGGGAGATTCAACACCACCTCATAATCCTGGTAGGTTAAGCAGTTAAAACTCAGTAAAAATATATTGTCTCAGAAGGGACGGGGCCAGGGAGATAGCATGGAGGTAAGGCGTTTGCCTTTCATGCAAAAGGTCATCGGTTCGAATCCCGGTGCCCCATATGGTCCCCCGTGCCTGCCAGGAGCAATTTCTGAGCATGAAGCCAGGAGTAACCCCTGAGTACTGCCGGGTGTGACCCAATATATATATATATATATATATATATATATATATATATATATATATATATATATATATATATATATATATATGTATATATATATATATTGTCTCAGAAGGGAGAAATAGAAGAGAGCGGCTATCTATTTATATTCTATTTCTTTTTTCTTTCTCTCTATGTTTCCTTTATTAATTATACATATATATATATATATATATATAGAGAGAGAGAGAGAGAGAGAGAGAGAGAGAGAGTTCTTTAGCCCCAGAAATCTGCATACACATTCTTCTCCAATGCACATGGGACATTCTCCAAGACAGACCACATGGCATGCTGGGTCATCATAAAGTATACCTCCATAAAATCAAAAGATAAGAATTGTTTCTTTCTTTCTCAGACCACATACACTGAAAATAGAGGTAAATTACAAGCAGAATGTATTTTAAAACCTGGAAAATAGGGGCCAGAGTGGTGACGCGGAAGGTAAGGCATCTGCCTTGCAAGCTCCAGCCTCGGAAGGACCATGGTTCGATCCCTTGGCGTCCCAGATGGTACCCCCAAGTCAGGAACGATTTCTGAGTGCAAAGTCAAGAGTAAATCCTGAATGTCCATGGGTGTGGCCCAAACCAAAAAAAAAAAAAAAAAAGGAAAGAAAACCTGGGAAATAAACAGTTCAATGCTGAACAACCAGTGGGACAGAGACAAAATCAAACACAAAAGCAAAGTATTCCTGAAAACGTGAGAATGAAGTATTTTTAAAAACTTTGGGCCACACGAAAATTATTATTATGAGGGAAATTTATATCTTTACAAGCATTTATCAAAATGAAAAAGGTCTACAATAAATATAGTGGAAAAATATGGAGATTGGAAAAAGACCAACAAAGTGAGCTGAAAGTAAATGGCAGAAGAAAATAATCAAAATTATAACAGAAATTAATGAACTGAACACCCAAACAATAATCAAAAAGATCAATACAAGCAACAGCTTATTAAATGGAAAAATAAAATTAGTAATAAATTATTATAAAAAATCACAAAGAAAGTCAGATTGAGAAAAAATATGAAGAATAACAAATGTAAAGGAGTAGTCACTATAAACACTATAGAAATTCAAAGAGCAATCAGAATATTTGATAATATCTATGGCACAGAAGAAGAGAATCTGGAAAAAAGGTATATATTTTTGGGTTCCTAAAAATCTTCCATGATAGAACCAAGATGATCTGGAATATCTGAAAAGACCTATCACTATTAAGGAAATTGAAAGGGTAATCAAAATGCTTCCCCAAAACAAAAGCCTAGGTCCGCATGGATTCACTGGTGAAATATTTTTTAAGTTTAAAGGGGATATATTGGCAATCTTCTTCAAGTTCTTCCAGAAAATTGAACAAACAGAATAACTCCCAAATTAATATTAATTAGTATTAATAGCTGAATATCAAAAGCCATTAATCAATCAAAATATATTAAGTGTATACAGATAAGAAGGAATGAAGTAAATCTCTCAGTGTTTTCAGATGACATGATACAGTATTTAGAAAAAAATAAAGACTAGAAAAAATCTTTCTAGAAACAGTAGATGTATAGTAAAGTGACAGACTACTAAATTAATATGTAATATTCCATGCTTTTCTCTATACAAATAATAAAAGAGAAGTAAACAATATTAAAAAAAGCAATTTCATTCACACGACTGCCTTTAAAACAAAACAAATTGGAGTCAATGTAACAAAAAAGTTGAAAGATCTATTAAAAAAAACTACAAAATATAGCTTCAAGAAATAAAAGATACTCAAAAAATGGAAGTGCAGTCTCTTCTCATGGATTGGTAAGAATTATATCATTTATGCAGCAATGCTTCATAGAGTACTATGCAGATTTATTGCAATTCTTATTAAAATACTCAAGAATAATTTTAAAGCAATAGATCTAACAATCCAGAAATATATGTGGAATAATAAATTTCATGAATAGTTAAGTAATCCTTGTGAAAAAAATATTTGGTAGCTTCATTTTCTCCCACTTGAAACTGCATTATAAAATAGTATTATTAAAATAGAATTATATTGGAATAAAGACAGAACCACAGAAGAGTGGAATTGACTTGAATATTCTGAGCCTGACAGTATTCAGTGTTTGGCCAATTAATTTTTGATAAAGAGGCAAGATATACAATGTAGAGTAAATAAAGCCTCTTCAACAATTGGTGCTGTGAAAACTAGTCAACTACATGCAAAAAAGTAAACACAACTCTCTGTTTAACATCAT